>JAJAGP010001790.1:0-159472 GCA_025084515.1 Ancistrus triradiatus | reverse complement strand
GGATCATCAAGATGTGTTCTGGAAGAACTGAGACGAGCTTTAATGTTCTTTTTGCTCAGAAGTGGTTTTTGTCTTGGAACTGTGCCATGCAGGCCATTTTTGCCCAGTCTCTTTCTTATGGTGGAGGCATGAACACTGACCACTGGAACAGTGGTGACAACACTGACCAGCATGACAATGACCTCAACCACACTGCTCGGACAATGAAGGAGTGGCTCCGTAAGGAAGCCATGGAGGAATGGGCCAAAGTACCAGCTACAGTGTGTGCCAACCTGGTGAAGACTTACAGGAAACGTTTGACCTTTTGTTACTGACCAAATACTTATTTTCCACCATAATTTACAACTCAATTCTTTAAAAAGCCTACAATGTGATTTCCTGGATTTATTTTTAAGTGTACCTATGATGGAAATTAGGAGAACTTGCACAATCAGTGGCTGACTAAATACTTTTTTGCCCCACTGTATATTATATACACAGTTTCTACTATATACAGTCTGTCTTGGATAATAACAACAGCATGATGGGAAGTAATCTCAAAGGAATGTAGGTGCAGTCTTGCAGCTAGTGACCATGCCAGATACCCAGTCTCAGAAAAATCGGTCTGTGACAAAAAGATGTGAGAGTGTGTCAAGCTTTAGTCTTTTTAAAAATCTTTTTCAGTCTTTTCAAAGTCTTCTAGTGTATGGTCAGCCTTGCAGAAGTGGTATAAAACAGCTCATCTAGACTAGCTCAGTGTGTGTCATGTAGCATCCTTCATAGCTCGCTGTTTTTGTTTGTGATTTTAGCTTGTTTATGCTGATTAGCCTAGCTTCAACCTGAGCAGAATGTAGACACCGGCTTTTATTACATTACTGCAGTCTATTTTTAGATTCCATGATTTCATTGGTTAAAATGTTGCAGCTCGGGTCATTGGAATTCCTCTCAGTGCTAGATTTTCACATGATTTCCTTAGAGAGACCATTTCAAATTGGAAATGATTCTGCCAATAACCTTCTGATACACAGACTCAGCCCAAATCATTACCTTGTCTAAGAGTTCTCTGTGGTGTGTTGTGTACTGTAGGATTATAAGGTTTGGTCCGGTTAAAGAGCAGCTCTATGATAAGAGAAATCCAATTTTTATATGGCTCAGCTGGAAAAAAAACCCCAAGGACATGTAATTCACATTTATACTTCAATAGGGTTTAGTCAATAGAGAGTTGTAAATGATCAAAACTTTGAGATAATAAAGTAGATTTTTTTCACCAAGTTTCTGACACCATGAAAATTGCTTGATTAGTTTTTCATAGGTCAGATTGACAATGGTACCTCGGTTCTCGTCGTTCTCAATTCTCTGACTTGCCTGTCTGTAGTCCTGACCTGTCCCCAAAAGAGAATGTGTGGAGAATTTTGAAATGACAAATGCACCAATGACGACCTCGTGCTGTTGCACATCATAAGACGTGTTTGCAGGAAGAAAACAACACCTGAAACACTAAATCACTGGGTATGCTCTGTCCCAAAACATCTTTGTGTGGTGAAAAGCACTAAGTGTGGTGAAAGGAATAGAAACTTTACAAAGTGGTAGCTGCTGTACCGTACCAACTGAAATGCAGGAATGGATGCTTATTAACAAAAGAAATGATGTAAACCAGAAACAACATGGAATATCTCAGGTTCATACCTTCTGCAAAGATATAAAAGTCAAAGTAAATGCATTTTTCATACTGTCCCAGCTTTGTCCGATTTGTTGTAGTGAGCAAGCTGGGTGAACATCCTCTACATCTGGTCATTCCAGAAATTTTGCTAGTGTTTGTAGGGGTCCCCATGTACATTTTCAAATATACATTAAATGTGTGTAAATGCTTTTTTTTCTAGTGTAGTTCTTATTTTATTTTCTATTTGGGTTCTTAATTTTTTTTTTCTATTGTGGTTCTTCATTTTATTTTCAGTTGTGTTCCTTAATTTTTATTTTCTTTTGGTTCTTAATTTTATTTTCTATAGTGGTTCTTAATTAAATGTTCTATTGTGTTTCTTAATTTTATTTTCTATTGTGTTTCTTTATTTTTATTTTCTTTTGGTTCTTATTTTTATTTTCTATTTCTGTTCTTAATGTTATCTTCTATTTTGATTCCTAGTTTTATTTTCTATTGTAGTTCTTCATTTTATTTTCTATTGTGTTTCTTCATTTTTATTTTCTATTTTATTTTCTATAGTGGTTCTTAATTAAATGTTCTATTGTGTTTCTTAATTTTATTTTCTATTGTGTTTCTTAATTTTTATTTTCTTTTGGTTCTTATTTTTATTTTCTATTTCTGTTCTTAATGTTATCTTCTATTTTGATTCTTAGTTTTATTTTCTATGGTGGCTCCTAGTTGTATTTTCTATTGTGTTCCTTTGTTTTTATTTTCTATTTTATTTTCTATGGTAGTTCTTAATTGTATTTTCTATTGTGGTTCTTAATTAAATGTTCTATTGTCTTTCTTAATTTTATTTTATTTTGTGTTTCTTTAATTTATTTTCTCTTCGGTTTCTTAATTTTATTTTCTATAGTGGTTCTTAATTAAATGTTCTATTGTGTTTCTTAATTTTATTTTCTATTGTGTTTCTTTATTTTTATTTTCTATTGTAGTTCCTAATTTGATTTTATATTGTATTTCTTAATTTTATTTTCTATTCTGTTTCTTAATTTTTATTTTCTATTTTATTTTCTATGGTGGTTCTTAATTTTATTTTCTATTGTGTTTTTTTCTATTGTAGTTCTTAATTGTATTTTCTATTGTGGTTCTTAATTAAATGTTCTATTGTCTTTCTTAATTTTATTTTCTTTTGTGTTTCTTTAATTTATTTTCTCTTCGGTTTCTTAATTTTATTTTCTATTGTGGTTCTTAGTTTTATTTTCTATTGTGTTTCTTCCTTTTATTTTCTATTGTGTTTCTTAATTTTTATTTTCTTTTGGTTCTTAGATTTATTTTCTGTGGTGGTTCCTAGTTTTATTTTTTATTTTTATTTTCTATTTTGGTTCTTAATTTTGTTTTCTATTGTGGTTCTTCATTGACATTTCTAGTGTTTCTTAATTTTTATTTTCTGACTTTATAATTTCTATTGGCTTTCTTCCTTTTAATTTCTATTGTGGTTTTTCACTTAAATTTCTAATGTATTTTTTCATTTTTATTTTCTATTGTGGTTCTTAATGTTATTTTCTGTGTAAACACGTGCCCAAATTCTAGAGCCGTTGCAGTCACTTCACTCCTGGTTAAGTGCATGGTGAGAGTGCTTGGTAATGACCTCTTATCATCAGTTGGAGATCAGCTAGACTCCGCATATACAGGAAATTGCATAGGGAGGTTGAGAATACGACGCTCACCCTAGTGGAATCAGTAGCTAAGTACCCTTAACTGCTTCAATCCTTCACTGGGGTTTTTTATATTGATTTTAGGTCAACTTTCAATACAACCCAGTTTGATGTTCTCATAGCTTTTTAAAAGTGGAGGTCTTGCTAGGTGGCTTACAGATTTCCTCACAGATCCTCCTCAGAGAACAGAGTTTATTTGGAGGCAGTTGTTTAAAGAATAAGCAATTAGTGCTTTATTATGCTGGTGATAAGGCCCTTGTTGGACTTTTAACAGAGTATACAGAGAAATGCATGCTTTGCATGTGTTACACCAATTTAACTATTTCATATCTGAAAAGTAAATAAATGAATTGGGCTGTGGTGGCACAGAGCTGTAATTTTAATGTGATTTGTTTTCAAAATGCAAATTACAAGATGATTCCATTTTTTTCTTTTCAGTTATATTCATTTTTTGCACATTTTAGCAAAACTATGTTAAGCTTAAATTCAGCTTATTTTATTTCTTATATATATTTGTGGCTCTTAATTTTATTTTCTACTGTGGTCCTTAATTTTCATTTTCTATTCTGGCCCTTAATTTTATGTCCTATTGTGGTTCTTAAATTAAATTTCTATTGTGTTTCTTCATTTTTTTTTCTATTGTGATTCTTAATTGTATTTTCTACTGTTTCTTTATTTTTATTTTCTATTGTGTCTTAATTTTATTTTCAATTGTGTTCTTTAATTTTTATTTTCTATTGTGATTCTTAATTTTATTTTCTATTGTGATTCTTAATTTTACTTTCCATTGTGTTTCTTATTTGTATTTTCTACTGTTTCTTTATTTTTATTTTCTATTGTGTTCTTTAATTATTTTCTATTGTGATTCTTAATTTTTATTTTCTAATGTGTTCCTTAATTTTTATTTTCTATTGTGTTTCTTAATTTTTATTTTATTTTGTGATTCTTATTTTTTATTTTATATTTTTTCTTAATTTTATTTTCTATTGTTTCTTAATTTTACTTTCCATTGTGTTTCTTATTTGTATTTTCTACTGTTTCTTTATTTTTATTTTCAATTGTGTTCTTTAATTTTTATTTTCTATTGTGATTCTTAATTTTATTTTCTATTGTGATTCTTAATTTTTATTTTATATTGTGATTATTTTTTTTTTCATATTGTGTTTCTTAATTTTATTTTCTATTGTGTTTCTTAATTTTACTTTCCATTGCATTTCTTATTTGTATTTTTTACTGTTTCTTTATTTGTATTTTATTTTGTTTTTTTATTTTATTTTCAGTAAATAAAATTAGTAATTATTTTCTAATGTGTTAGTTAATTATTTATTTTCTATTGTGTTCCTTAATTTGTATTATATTTTGTGATTCTTATTTTTTATTTTATATTTTGTTTCTTAATTTTATTTTCTACTGTTTCTTTATTTTTATTTTCTATTATGTCTTAATTTTTTTTCAATTGTCTTCCTTCATTTTTTATTTTCTATTGTGATTCTTATTTGTTCTTTTAATTGTGATTCTTTATTTTATATTGTGATTCTTAATTTTACTTTCCATTGTGTTTCTTATTTGTATTTTCTCCTGTTCCTTAATTTTTTATTTTCTACTGTGATTCTTAATTTTTTTCTATTGTGTTCCCTAATTTTTATTTTCTATTGTGATTTTTTATTTTTATTTTATATTGTGTTTGTTAATTTTATTGCTATTGACGGTCTTATTTTTTTTATTTTCTACTGTCGATGTTAATTGTTATTTTCTACTGTTGTTCTTAATTTTAATTTCTATTGTGGATCTTAATTTTATTTTATTTTTATGTTAGTTTAGCAAATGAGTATTTTGTAATTTTTATTTATTGTAATTTTTCTCTCTCTCTCTCTCTCTCTCTCTCTCTAAATACTGAGTGATTCCATATTTTTTCCTTCACTTGATGGTGAAAAATTATGAAAAATTTACAAAATAAAATTAAATTGTGGTATGCTTCATGAAGCCAGAAAGTTAAGCAAAAATTGTTTAGTGTCATATCTATGATTTGTGTATTTGCTGTAGATATGTTATAGTGAGCATCCTAAAAGTTTGGTGATGCTCAGGGAGGGTACAGGAGTATCAAACCTAATGTGCGGTTTGGCAGCTGACATAACAGGTGCAAGCTTTTAACCATATTTAATAGTACAGGTAAAGAGAAGCGAAAGCCACAAAAACTGCTAATGTGACAGCTTGGTTCGGCAGCTAACATAACAGGTGCTACATATTGTATTTTACAAGGCTGCTCACCTGCTACAACATTACTGTTTAGTGTGGGTTTTTTGTGTGTAATTGTTGTACATTTTAATAGGAAAAATCAAAATAGAGGAAAATTTCACTTATCTTCTCTAACTACTAAAAGATTATCAGACTTTGCTTACACTATGTTCCTAATTCTAGTCACGACTGAAACCATATTGTGTTGCAACATAAAAATGATTTTCCCCTCATAGGCCATAGCCTATTGCTCAAAGAAATCCTGCATATTTCATCATACTACACTAGACCGCTGACCACAGCCACCTCTACCAGCTGGCTGGAGGACTGGCTGGTATGATGGATTAAACTTGAAGATCTTTGACCGATTATTCTGGAATAGTCAAATCATTTGTACTCTATGCTTGGAAATACATTTTTGTGCCAATAACACATCCAGTATTGAAATCAACACTGACAGAACCAATTTATATGAAGTTGTTTTTTTTTTTTTTTTTTTTACCAAAACCTCACCAAGAATGAGTTCTTGGAATCAAATGAAACTTTATATATGTGAAGGTAAAGATAAGTAAGGAATTACAATATTAGAGCAAAAGGATAAGTTTATTAGGGAAAACTGTACAATTAAAAGGAGGCCCTAGTACCCTCTTAGGCCGCCTCTAGCCTGTGTACACGATGAGATCCGGTTGCTCATAGAGGCATAGCGGTTCCGTATGGTATCCTGTTGCACATTTTTCTCACAGATGTTACAGCTGGGCCTGTAGATCCTGCACACTAGTAGGTTGCCAAAGCTGGCATCTCAGCTGGTCCCAAATGCTCGATTGGAGATAAATCTGGCAACCGGGCAGGCCAAGGAAGTGTTGCAATCTGGCGGAGACATTACTGTGAACCCTTGCTGCGTGTGAGCGAGCATTATCCTGCTGAAAAATGGCAGTTGGAAGCCCTGTCATGAGAGGCAACACATGATGTCCTGGACATATCGCTGAGTTGTTAGTGTCCCTCGTATCACTACTAGGGGTGATGGACTGTCATATGCGATGGCTTCCCAGATCCTCACACCAAACGTTGGGGCAATGTGTTGCTCCACAACAAAGACAGGATTAAAATGGTCATCACGAGGCCTCCATAATCGAACCTGACAGTCGTCGGATCCCAAACAGAACCTGGATTCATCGCTAAAGACGATGCGGTTCCAGTCCATAGCAGTCCAGGTTTCTCGTTCATGACACCACTTCAAACAAAGGTGACATTGGCTGTCAATGCCAAGACAAGAAGTGGGTGCCGGGACAGCAAATTTCCTTCTGCTAAGCACCTGGAAATAGTCCGGGCAGAGACAGCGTTGTGTAATGGAGTTGCCACCTGTATCTGGATAGTGGACAATGAAACTGTGGGAGTTGCTCGTGTTTGTCAGTGGCTCAAACGATCTTTTCTACTGGTGGTCTGTCTGGGCCGGCCAGAGCCTGTTTACCGTGTGGGCCTACCTTCACGGAACCCTGTGATGGACTGGTACTGTGCCCAGTGAATTCCAGGATAAGTACAACGAGAGTGCCATGGTTAGGACTCCAGTGCATCGATGAGCCCATTAACTGAACCCCATGACCTCCATATTGTAAGCCCAACCTGGGGTTTGAACCCAGGTCCTCAAGAACTGCAGTTGTTTCTCACCTCCGAGCCACAGGCACTACGGCTAAATTATGGCAGAAATTCAATGTTTTTTTGTGCCTGAGTGGGATGCTGAGCCCCGTTTGAACTCTATTTGGCGAGAGTTGATACAATTTCTGCGAGATCACACAAGGTCGCGCATCTATTTTTTCCCCCTTAAGTAACCAAATAAGCGGCGTAGCCGAGCTGCCAGAGCTCTTTCTCTCGCAGTGAGCTCAGACGTATGATTACATATAAACATTTTCACTCAATATCTCATTTAGCTCAATTACTGCCCTAGTTGAGATTCCCTCTTGAGTAAAAAGTGGTGACAGATGGGTCTAATTAAAGATTCCTGGCTGCGTTGGGATTTCATTTGCTACTGAGATTTGGAAACTCCCCTACAGCCGGGCCTATCGGTGGCAGGTTGGTAAATATGTTGAAAATAAGAAAATAAACAAAGACAAATATAATATGCTGACAAAAAATATTAGAGTGAATATGTTTGTAATAATTAAAGCAACGTTTGGCTATTTAATAATCCCCTTTTTGAAAGTGGAGCCAGAATTAGTGTGATGTAAACCTATAAAAAGAGACTATTACCATTGCCATTATACGTTACTAAATCCCTGCAGGCTTTCACAAAACACCATAATGAACAGACATATTTTCCATATGAATCCCACATTAAACGCCCATAGTCCCTTATACAGTGGTGCTTGTGAACCCTTTAGGAATTTTCTATATTTCTGCATAAATATGACTCTAAACACATCATCAGAGTTTTCACACAAGTCCGGTTCCTAAAGAAGTAGATGAAGAGAACCCAGTTACACAAATGAACACGAAATATTATACTTGGTCATTTTATTTATTGAGGAAAATGATCCAATATTCACATATATAGTTGAGTGGCAAAGTATGTGAGCCTGTGCTTTCCAGTATCTGGTGTGGCCCCCCTGTGCAGCAATAACTGCAACTAAACGTTTCCTGTAGCTGTTTGCGTAGTGGCAGTCCGCACAAGGGGGGGGAAAAAGAAAAAAAAAGGGGGGAGAGGAAGAGGAAGGGGGGGAGGGGGAAAGAAAAAGGGGGGGGAGGGGGGGGAGGGGGGGAGGGGAGGGGGGGAAAAAGGGGAAGGAGGAAGGGAGAGGGGAAGGGGGAAGTGGAAGGGAGAAAGGGAGGGGGCCGGCTTGGAGGAAATTTTAGGTGGGATAGAGCCCATTCCGTCCGTACAGAACAGCTTCAGCTCTGGGATGGTTGGTGGGTTCGCCTCACATTAGCTGCTCGCTTCAAGGTCCTTCCACAACATTTCCATTGGATTAAGGTCAGGACTTTGACTTGGCCATTCCAAAAACATGAACTTTATTCTTCTGTAAGCCATTCTGTGGTAGAACGACTTTGTGCTGGTGTGCTTAAAGTCGCTGTCTAGTGCTGCTTGCTGCATGGCCCCACCTTCTCTTGAGATTCAGTTCATGGACAGATGTCCTGACATTTTCCTTTAGAATTCTCTGATATAGTTCAGAATTCATTGTTCCATCAATGGATGGCAAGCCGTCCTTGCCCAGATGCAGCAAAACAGGCCCAAAACCATGATACTACCACCACCCTGTTTCACAGATGGGATAAGGTTCTTATGCTGGAATGCAGTGTTTTTCCTTTCTCGCAAACATAACACCTTTCTTTATCCAAAATGTTTCTATTTTGGTCTCATCCATCCACAAAACATTCTTCCAATAGCCTTCTGGCCCCCTCCGTCCACTGATCTTAGGGGGCAAACTGCAGACGAGCAGCAACAAACAAAAAAAAGTTCTTTTTGAGAGCAGTGGCTTAGTCTCCTTGGCAACCCTACCATGGCACACCCATAGTTGTGTTGCAGTGTTCTTCTGATGATGTGGACTCATGAACATTAACATTAGCCAATGTGAGAGAGCCCTTCAGTTGCTTAGAAGTTACCCTGGGGTCCTTTGTGACCTCGCCAACTATTACACACCGTGCCTCTTGGAGTGATCTTTGGTTGGTTTGACCACTCCTGGGGAGGGTAACTATGGTTGCTTTGAATTTCCTCCATTTGTGTCACACAAATCTGTCTGACTGTGGGGGGTGGTGAGTCCAAACTCTTTAGAGAGATGGTTTTTGTAACGCCTTTTCAGGCCTGATGAGCATCAACAAACTCTTTTTTGTGAGGTCCTCAGAAATCTCCTTTGTTTGTTTGTGTCCATGTCATGATACACTTCCACAAAACGTGTGTTGTGAAGAGCAGCCTTTGATAGATCGATCGATTGAAAAAAAACCTGACTCTAATTCACCATCAAATTAACTGCTAATTCCCATCAATTATGGGGGGGGGGACATGCCTGGAGGTTCACACTACTTTTTCCACTCACTAATATGTAACATTGGATCTCATTTTTCCTCATAAATAAATGACCAAGTATAATATTTATGTCTCATTTCTGTAACTGGGTTCTCTTTATCTACATTTATCTACTTTTAGGACTTGTGTGAAAATCTGATGATGTTTTAGGTCATATTTATGCAGAAATATAGAAAATTCTAAAGGGTTCACAAACTGGAAATCTGTTCCAGTTACCATGGTCATACTGTACAGGCTATTCATTTTTCAGTGTCAGGAAAAAAGTAGAAACGTAATAGAAAAATACACAAAAGCCTAATGTTTCTTAGGATTTAAAGTCTTTACAATTTGCCTTTGTAAAGCTTCGGTTCTTTTCAGAGGACTTGCCTTCACTCCAAGGTCCAATCTTCAAATTGGTTGCAATTTCAATGATGTTGAGTCCTGAGCTGTGAGGCACACACACACACACACACACACACACAGGCTCCACACACACACACACACACACAGGCTCCACACACAATACACACACAAACCCACAAGGCCAAACGTATTTGGAGACAAACCCACACGTGGCCAATACTACTGGGACACAAACCCAAAAGACCAAAAGTATTGTGACACAAAACCAAACATGGCCAAATATATTGGGACACAAAACCACACGTGGCCTAAAAGCATTGGGACACAAACCAACACATGGCCTCAAAGTATTCTGACACAAATCCACACATGGTCAAAAGTATTGGGACACAAACCCGCACATGACCTAAAAGTATTCTGACACAAAACCGCACGTGGCCAAAAGTATTGAGACACAAACCCACACATGGCCAAACGTTTTGGGACACAAACCCCACATGTGGCCAAAAGTAGTGGGACACAATCCGACTCATGACCAAAAGTATTGGGACACAAACCAACACATCACCAAAAGTATTGGGACACAAACCAACACATCACCAAAAGTATTGGGACACTTAATATTATCTTGTTGTAGAATAATTTTTTCCCAAACATTTTCCCAACGGAATTGCATAACGTAATAAAAGGTACTCATCAGCATTCATGACGCCTTTAATCAAAACTAAATCATCACTTGATATGTCATACGTCATCAAACTTGCAGTGAGCCATCACCAGGATTGAGTCCGCTGTACACATGGTTCCACCTGTCTTTCATGGCATCAGTGGAGTATATAGACAGAGTCACAAGGATATGAAATTTGGACTCATCTGTCCAGAACATTACTCCAAATCTAACTGTACGTGTGCAGGTGCTGCCTTCAAGGGCAAATTTCCTTTCAGCAATTGCTTCTTGACAGCCGCGCATCATCTTAGACCCTCAACGTTGAGCTGTCTTCTCACAATGGAAGAACTGACATTTATGGACTAGTTCAGATATGTAAGTGGAGCTTCATTTTTTTGCCTTGCTGTTAAAGATGAAAGCTTTAAGTACCTTTTATCAAACTGTGACAGGTCTTGTACAGTTGTTATCATTTTGAGAATTTGTTGAAAAGACAGTTTTTTTTAATCTCTCTATTTTTACTTTGACTATTTTGTCATACAAGTGACTTAATTTATAGTGTATTTAATCTTCTTTAGCCATCTAAGATGCACCGAGAAAGAACTTTGCAGTTACTTTTTTGAACGTTGGTGTGTGTTCGAAAGGGGAATATTTTGTGAATAACACTTTTGAAAACACACTGGGAGGATTTTTGGGGGGATATTAACAAACTGGCTGTAAGAATGAAAGAGGAGGTGGCAATCCCCACCACAGCAGTGACCTCGGTTGCCCGGCAGAGCCTTCCAGGCTGGTTGGACATCACACAGACACATAATTGGCCGTGTCTAAGGAGGCCAGATGGATTGGCACTGCAACATTGACCCTGTCCAAGCCCTAAGTGATGGACTGGTATCCCCATTCAGGGTAATGTTTCCAGTCACACTCTGTGAATTCTTGAATATTCTCCTCAAAGTGAAAAGAAGCTACCAATGGCAACACTCAAGGACTTCCAAGTCTTTATTGAGACTGGCCTTTCTGTGCATGTGTCAATGCTCTCACAAGCTTTATGCAAACTGGCCTGTATGGCAGTGTGGCAAGGAAAAGGTGCCACACTGAATCTCGTTTGGTGCCATGTAACAAAAGTCATCTTCCATTGGATCTTCTTCTATTGCTCCCAGTTTCAAAACTCATGTGCACACTGTAGGCGCATTCTATGGTGATCAGGGGTTAACATGGCCGTCACTTCCCAAGGTACACCAGACGACCTACTTCCATTCCTCACAGGACCAGTTCTGAAACTCACATGCACACTGTGGGCATTTTTGATGGAGGTAAATAGTTCCCCTTTAGCCAGCATTGCAAATTTCTGTGAATTTGTTGACCCCGCAGATCAATGAGGCTACCATATCCTGTGAATTAGGGGACAGGTCCCAGAGTCCTGACTGAATTTTGCAAAATACTAAAACTAAGTATAGGATTTCATTCAAAAATGTATTACACACTACCTAATCTACTGCATACTGGGCGATAGAGTCAACCTCAAAACCTACTTTCTTTATTTTATTGGGTAGAGAACTCTCTGTAAAAGTAAATATTTAGCAATTGTTTACCATTATTACAAATCATTAATGGTCATGAGTACGTCAGGGAAGAACACTGTAAAAACAGGTCTGTCAGAGCAATGGTAATAGAGGACTACATAACACACGTTTATCATTCAAGCCACCCAAGGAGGTTGGGTCCCTTTTTTGAGTCTTGGTCCTCCCAAGGTTATAGGAGGAAACGTTGGAAGGGCCCTATTAGAGCTTTTTTGAAGTCTGTTATGAGTTTTTTCTCGCCACTGTCGCCCTAGGCTTGCCCAATTTTGCATTGACTTTAGATATTAGAAGATAATCAATCCAGTAAGTGTTCGTGGTACAGAAGGTCAAAATGCTGTAATGCTGCACTCTGCTGTACGGCGTTAGACATAGCAGTCAATCCCTGACACTAATGAACGCTTTATATACTGTCTCTTTTTATTACACTACACCATTACACTTTAAAATAAAGTATTATTTAAATACGCTCCTCAACATGTTAAATGTGTGTGGCACCGCCAACTAAATTAGCCCGTCCCTCCAAACCAGGAGAGTCGCCAAGTTACATGGGGCTGGGCTCAAGCCCTGAATGTTTTGAGTATAGCACCGGATATACAGCAGTTTTTGCCTTCATATCTAACATTATATCCAATATTTAACATTAAATCTTTATATTTGTAACATAACAGCCTGCAGCGTAGGTATCTTCCAGATTTGTGCGCATGTGCGTGTTCATAAGTAGTGAAGCGAATTCTCTCTTTTTATGAGCTGACTCTTTGGGCTCCTAAACGGCTTTTCATTTTCTAGCTTTTACCTCTAGCTAAATCAGCCGAGTTTAGCGCTGTTTTGACCTATGATTAGTGTCTGTGCACATACTGTATATCACTTCACTTATTCAGTGTACGTTTACTAAACCTTATTTCTTTAACATAATTTTATACTCACACTATTACACGTGTATTATTATTTATACTGAACTTTACAGTGTTTTGAAAATGCTAAACAGACACAGTGCATGTGGTATAAAAAAAAAGAATGCCAGGTTGTATAAATAAAAATTCTGCAGAGAACCCCCCTGTGTCTGGACTAAGTCCCCAATCTCCTCAAAGCCTAGAAACACCCCTGCTCCAAACTGATGGCCAAGCTAGGAAGAAATTGGTCAGGGAAGCTACCAAGAGATTAGAGGCAACTTTGAAGGACTTGCAAGAAAGAAGCTTTGTTCTTCTGAAAAATTGCCTCGTTGAGTGCTATGATTGAACGTTCTGGATTGAAATCCGTACTCGGCAAAAACCAAGCACCGCACATCACCCCAAATACACCATATCTACCATGAAGCATGGTGGTGGCAGGATTCTGTTGTACAGCTGTTTTCTTTAGCAGAACAAGGCAAGTAATCAATGGCATTACATTACGCCCTTTAGCAGACGCCCTTATCCAGTGCAGCTTCCAGCTGATGCGTTCTTACAGTCCAAGCAGTTGTGGATTAAGGGTCTTGCTCAAGGACCCAACATTGGCAGCTTGGCAGAGGTGGGACTTAAACCCTGGATCTCACATTTACATTTACATTTACAGCATTTAGCAGACGCCCTTATCCAGAGCGACTTACAATTGGTACAGTCTTACAATCTAAGCAACTGTGGGCTAAGGGCCTTGCTCAAGGACCCAACAGTGGCAGCTTGGCAGAAGTGGGATTTGAACCCTGGACCTTCTGGTCCATAGTCCAGCACCTTAACCGCTAGGCTACCACAGGATCTTCTGGGCCATAGTCCAGTATCTTAACCGCTAGGCCACCACAATGCCAAAAGACAGCTCAAACTAAAAAAGTAAATAAATAAAAACAAATGCAGTGGCTAAATGACAGAAAGGTGAATGTCCATTAACGATCAAGTCTGAGCCCTGACCTAAATCCGCTCCGATCTTTGAAGAGAACAGTTGCTACACACCTACACAAGTCTTTACAACTGTATATTTCTCTCGCAGACAGCATATCAACTACAGGAACTGACTGTTCGCTTACCACCGAATATATCCCAGACCATGACATTCAGAGCGGTAACAAGAAAATCAATGACATTCAATTCGTCTGTGAGAGGTCATGATGTTCTGGATTCATCTGTATACAGTATCTGATATTGTTGAATATGAATAATGATCTACACAAATTTTGTGCATCTGTGCAGAGACAGATTTTCTCAACAACATGGGAGGGATGTTTTGCTCTTTCCCCAGTCTTGAAAGATTTGTTTTTGCCCATCAGCATTACAGGGTGATTTCAGTAGAAGTTCAAATACTATGCCTTGAAATCAAATGAAAGCTGATATGACATCGAGGCTACTGCTGAAGCTGCGCTGGAGAAGCAGCATGACTTTTAATGATGTTTAATGTGCTTTTACTTCCCATTCCCATTAACGGCTTTGTTGCACTGCTACGTCGGGTAATAATTCCAAGCAGGCAGATGGTGCTTTCACAGCTTTTTGGAAAAGAATGAATAGATTTTGCAATGTACAGCACATCAGTCAGTCACCTGATGGTAAAAACACTACGGACCTTGGATATTTTGTGCCATTTTACACTGGTTTAAATGAGAAATGTTTGTAGACTGTGATAAATATGATAATATGAAATCTATTGAACTTGAAATGATCCAATATTACATATATTTTAGTGGCAAACATATGCAGACCTTTTGAATTGTGCATAATTCTGCTTAATGCTGGTAGAATTCAGAATAATGTTTTCCATCAATGATGGCAAGCTGTCCTGGCCTAGATGCAGCAAAACAGGGCCAAACCATGATACTACCACCACTATGATGGGTTTCACAGATGGGATAAGGGCTTATACTGGAATGCAGTGTTCCTTTAACCTTAGTATCTCATGTCTCATTTTTGTCTAATGCTATTTCTAATAAGCAATTTTAAGAGAACCATCTGCAACAAAGTTGATCTTTAAATGAAACATAACTGAGAATCACAAATACGTCTCCTGAAACATCAAAGATCAACACCTGAGCAATAAAATTTTCCTCTGGGTTTGTGGGTTTGTCAGTCCCCATTGGTTTTTTCTATCTCTATTTTCAACACCCAATGCTTTATCCGTTATCATTTAACCTTTGAAAACTTCCCTTATCAGTATCATCCTGGCTCGGTTATCCAGAATGGACGGACAGCCCAGTTGAAGCAGTTTTGTCAGTACAGTTTCCACTTCTTTATGATGTTCGATCTGTGTATATCAGTCTCGCCTTGGCCACCTTTTGACCTCCAATGATGCGCCAAGACTTCACCCTTCATCCATACTGGAACCATATAATAAACGATAACACATTTAGTGCCAGCGCCGCGCTCTTCAAACCTCAGGAAGAACATTAATTTGCGCCCGTATCGGTCTGTGTACCTCTATTACACACAGTAAATTACACAGACGGAGAAGCCCCAGTAAATCTGCCTTCCATAAAATATCTGGTTTCAAGGCATAAGAAAAAATCGTATATGCTTTTTGACCTTCCCAGATCTAATTAAGACGAGAGGTAAAGTATCAAATGCCAAGCTATCTCAGATGCGCCTAGATTTGCTATTGTATGTAAGATCTGTCCATCAGCAAGATCTGTCAGCCACATGTTTTCAGTAAGAAAAACCCCAGCTCTGTGAATCAATGCCTCCATTAATTCTCAAGAAGGAGCCAGAATGTATCCAAGGTCACGCAAAAGAAGTTTAGACTTACACCCAGGCCACAGGGAAGGGAATAGAAATGTGCAATTTTAAACCAGTTACAAGAGACTCAATAGCTTATATTTTTTAAAAAGCAAAATCATTTCTTATTCAGTGAATGTAGTGACCCAAGATACAATTCTGCCTGCAAGCAAATAATGTGAAGACTGAAATACTTTCATTGAGTCAGATTTGATTATAGTATGCTGTGGAAAAAGAACGGCTCTGTAAGCCCAGTATCAAATCTTGTCTTATAGCTGTGAATTGATTTATCTGTAGCATTAAATAACTACACTTACATTGACTACGTAATATAGGTACACTAATAATCAGGTAGGCTGTGATGTTTAAACAATGCTCAACTGGGGCCCAAGAGTGTCCCAAGAAAATGTCCTCCACATCATAACACCACCACCAGCCTGAAACCTTGATACAAGGCAGGATGGATCTGTGATTTAATGTTGTTTACGCCAAATTCTGACCAGAATGTTGCGGCAGACTTCGAGACTCGTCAGAGCAGACAACGTCCTCCAATTTTGGTGAGCCCATATAAATTGTAGCCTAAAGTTATTGGTGTGGTCTTCAGCTGCTGCAGTAGCCCACGGGCCCAAGGTTTGACGTGTTGCTAATTTCTCTTCTACATACTTTGGTGTATCAAATGGTTATTTGAGTTACTGCTCCCCTTGTTGCCCTTCTTACTGGAGCCCTGCTGGTGCAACCCTAGTGATGGCTGTGTGTGAAAATCCCACTAGATCAACAGTTTCTGAAATGCTAACAACCATGTCACGTTCAGAGTGACTTAAACCACTTTTTTCACACTCTGATTCTCAGTTTGAACTTCAGCAGGTCCTCTTGACCATGTCTACATCAGTGAATGCGCTGATGGGCTGATTAGATATTGGCGATAAGAACAGTTGACAGGTGTACATAATAAAGTGTCCTATACCCGTAATAGGACGTGTTTGTTCAAATATGACACCTTTTCTTTGATACAGGGACAAATACTGGATGTTCATATTACCTTAGCCTACAGTATAACGGTTCTCTATAAGTAAGTATACGCCACCGTGCGGTGACTGGTTGACTATTTAGGGCACTGGCTGAGCAAGGGTTTGGTTAATATGGTTAATACCAATAATACAAAAACTGTAAAATAAGTCTAGGAAGCATAAGGCCTCGTGTAGGCTTTGGCTAATCTGAGCCATCCCTGGTTCGTATGTAGGCTAATGGCGGACGAACGTTTTGTGAGATTAAGTCGTCGTACACAAATATGAACTTTGAGCTCGGAAAATACACGCGCCATTTACTCCAACGTTTACATAACAATTAATAATTTAAACGTAACCCGCACAAAATAAAGCCTCCTGCGTGCTACGTAGGTGCACTGTAGTGTATATAGGGAGCTGTTGGGGATCGAGTCTGAGTGAACTACGCACAACTCTTGTTTGACAGGCATGCGGGCTGCGTGCATCCGTGCTCCCGGTTTGCTCTCAATGTATTGCCTACTTGTTCGCTCTTAAAATGTTAAGATTAGGTTAATGATATTAATCGCACTTTAGTAACCTGACCGGCACGAGTGCACTTTTCCCCCTCTAAACTGAAACTCGTGAAATGGAAAGCAACATGACGGCTCCAGCCCGGAATGTGAACGACTGGTGCATTGGAGGACCGTCTGCTCCAGCACTGGAGATGTCGGAGGCATTGCCAGGTGCGCACGGCGACCGGCACCGGAGCGTGCAGCTAGGGCCGGTGAACCCGCAGCGCAGAGCTTCGCACCTGTATGGCTACAATCACCGCATGTCCGTGTACAGCGCGACGCGACCCGTACTGACCCGCACATACCTCCAAGGACAGGTGTACAACTTTTTGGAGCGGCCGTCCGGTTGGAAATGCTTTGTGTATCACTTCACCGTGTGAGTATATAGCTTACTGGCTTTGAAAAATTGAGTGGAGAGACCTGAGGTTTACTTTATATACTCTACAACATCAGCTTAAGCAAAAAAGCAAAGACAACCAAAAAATAAGGCAAACCAGAAATATAGATTATATACGTTCCATCGATATACTCCAGGGTTATGTAAAAATGTGGACTTATTATTTGCGTGTTGACTTAATTTAATATGAATTCAGTTTTGGAAGAACATGTGAACTCTCAAACCCCCTAACCTTGCTTAATAACACTTCATAACTTTATGCTTAATGTTTATTGTATTCATAAATGGCAAAATAGTTTTCAGTTTAAGTCCAAGTACATGTCACTGACTTCTTGCAGTTCCTACAGATTTATATTCTCTAGAACTGTTAATGCTCTAGAATGGATACAGCTCCGTTCTTGAGCTACTTCAGTAGTTTACTGGACTAGAACTGATACTGTTGTGTACTTGAGCTACTTCAGCATTTCAGTGTACTGATACTGTTGTCTGTCTGTCTATCCATCCATCCATCTCTTGCCTACACTCTTGTTTTATTCGGTGGTTAATTATGCGATAATGTTTGTTTATTTTCTATCTCAGCATTTAGTGCTACAATAGACATGCTGTAGTACATGTGATGAATGAAACCCGGTTCTCATTAGAGAGGTAAAACTTTGGTCAGTCTGCAAACCATGCAGGCCCCCTCATCCACTATATAATGTGTAGGTGAAACTATGAACATAAACTATGAATTTAAAACATTTCCTATGACAACTATGCACCCTCTGTCTGAATGTTTACTATCCAAACCAATGTATTCTGCCCCATGCATATTGAGAAGGGTAGAAACTGTGGGACAGTGGTAGCCTAGTGGTTAAGGTACTGGACTCTGGACCATAAGGTTCAAATCCCCCCTCTGCCAAGCTGCCACAGTTGGGTCCTTGAGCAAGGCCCTTAACCCACAATTGCTTGGATTGTAAGACTGTACCAATTGTAAGTCGCTCTGGCTAAGGGCGTCTGCTAAATGCTGTAAATGTAAATGTAATGTAATGTAGAAAAAAAGCTCTTAGAAAAAAAAAGCATTTAGCGGTCGAGTCTCCAAATCTTCACTTAGACACAGGTTCTACGCCAACAAGCAATTTGGAAAAACACTTTCTTCATCTAAGTGTAAGACGACAAACTCCTTGCTCTTTATTCTCCAATCTCATCTAACGTTAGAGAAGAAGACTCAGTGTTGCTAACTTGGGTGATTGCAGAAGTAATTGTCAGTAAATGTGACACTTAGATATTAGTTTCTTAGAGTATATTTACTTGTAAAATGTTATTTTACTCTCGTATTTTCAGAGACCCTTTTTGGTAAGATTTTTTTTTTGCCCATCTTGGGTAAGGGTGCCAATACTTCTCTTCATACTAGAGAGAGACAAATCACTGAATTCACTCAAGAATTGTCTCTAGTGATTGTGCAGCAAGCTGTGGCTGCTGTCTGGAAAAATGTTAGTGGAAAAAACATATGGTTGTAAGATTTTTGCACATCATTATGTTACTTAAGTTTAAGACATGATCATCCTTATAAATATGTTATTAAGGAGCTGAATCGGGCAGTATAGAGATACTGGGTGAAGTATGCTCTATTGCTTTCTGATTTGCCGTAGCTAAATATCAGATTTCACACTTCATCACAGCAGAAGTGCAGATATTTGCAGAACTGAAAAAATAACTGGTGTGGCTTTTGCTGCTGTTGGTGTGTTGCTCATCCACATAGGAAATGAAAACTCGTCTGTCGCTTAAGTGTGATCACAGCTTTAGTTTTGCATGTGGAAGAACGTAGAACGCATAAAAGTGGATTGTCAGATGTTAAAAGGTATATGAAGATTATGACAAACTTCAGGAGTCGGTTCTCCACAAAAAGCTTAAACCAGCCAAGGTACCAACACAAAAACACACTCAGCAAACTTTAGACAAGTACAAGAAAAGCAAAAGATGGCAAGACATAACAAATGCAATCACCAGTTACATGAGAACAGACATGGTGACAGTTCAGGTGGTTGTCAGAGATGGGTTCAAACAACTTTTGAATACAGTGGTACCTCGGTTCTCGACCACTTTGGAACACACTGAATTCAGTTCTCAACGCATTTTGACTACAAAAATACGTCTCGGTTCTCGTTGTTTGCTCGGTACTTGGCGCATTGCTTAAACTCAGTGATTCAGTTATTCAGATTCACAATTGCCCTTGGTCAGTGAAGATCTCTGGTGTGTTTATGGTATTTTTCATTATTTTTACATCTGCAGTGCTGTATTTTTAGTATAAATAAATCCCAATTTGTCCTAAAAAGGTTTATAAGAGCCAACCAAAAGGAAACACCGGCTGCGCGCCGAGTTCACCAATAGAGTAAGTGTTTTACTTTAGCTTTTCACTTTCAATCCATTACTCACTAAATTACATGAGATTTTCAACGCTTTATTATAAAATAAGCTGTGTGTTAATGATTTTGGCCAATGGTAGGTTAATGTAAGTGTTTTAAACATTAACTTATTTGTCATTACTTATCATTGGCTCTGCTATATAAAGTATAAACCGCTCTACCAAACACTCGCGAAGCCTCATTTAACTTGTGATGGATTTGTCTGAACGTATCCCCATCATAAATCAGGGAGCTCCTGTACAGTACAACTCCCTTAATGCATATAATGTCTTATACAGGGTGGATTTTCTGGGAGTCTGGAATGAATTCACTCAATTTACAATAACCGAGGTACCACTGTACTGGCAACTCGGTGGTGGAATGACCTTCCAACTAAAGGCTATCCTTTTTGCTCTTAAAGATTGGTTTTCTTTCGTGCATCAACTCCTAGTAGTTTCTTTGGCCTTGGACTGTAGACTATTGGTACCAGCATGAGGTAATAACTACTAAGACCATACTACGCTGTTCTGGACGTTTCTCTGGATAAGGGCGTCTGCTTAATACTCTAAACGTAATTTAACAGTTCTGTCATAAGAGTTTTGAAACACAGTGGCGATCATTAAAAGTGAAGATGGCGTTGTCTGATGGTGCAGAGAGTCTTGTTTTCCCCACCTCTGCTGAGGACAGCGCATGCAGAGAATGCTCTGAAATAAGGCACTGCCTGCCTGTCATGTTGTCTGTCCCTAGCAGCAGAAGAGGTGATAATGGCCTGCTAAACTTGGCAGCAGCATGGCTGCTCTCTGGAGCCCGGAGGCCCGCTGACCTTGTGACCTACTGCTGTTGGGTAGAGATGGGAGGAGACTTTGTTAGTGTTACTGTACATTCTGTCTGCACAGCTCTGTAGATAGCAAATGCAACTAGGCTTTAACAAGATGGCTTTTAAAAAGCAGAGGTTTTGATCATGGAACATTTTTAAGCTCACAAATGCCATTTTTTTTAAATTGAAGAACAGAACCTATGACATTTTGGCTCTCCTAATAGATAAATATTTGAGGACACACTTATACACATAATACACATTATATTCTGAATTTTTAATTTCCATTTTTCTTTCAACTCTGGGATGTTGGTGGGCTTCCTCACATTAGCTGCTCGCTTCAGGTCCTTCCACAACATTTCCATTGGATTAAGGTCAGGACTTTGGCTTGGTCATTCCAAACATGAACTTTATTCTTCGTAACCATTCTTTGGTAAACGCTTGTGTTGCTAGGTTCCGCTGTCCTGCTGCATGACCACCTTTCTCTGGAGATTCTTCCAATGGACAGATTTCCCTGACTTTTTCCTTTAGAATTCTCGAAGTGAAGCGGGTGGCGGGGAAGGGGGATCCTCTCTCTCGTGAGGAGAAGTTCTCTCCTTCCTCCTTCCTTTTTGTTATACTTCCCTACCCTTCTTTACCCTCCTTGACCTTTGCCCATATGCCAGCAAAACCGGCCCCCAAACCATGATACTACCACCACCAGTTTCACAGATGGGATACGGTTCTTATGCTGGATGCAGTGGTTTTCTTTCTCCAACACAACTCTTTTCTTTAAACCAAAAGTTCTATTTTGGTCTCATCCGTCCCACAAAACATTCTTCCAATAGCCTTCTGGCTTGGAGAGCAGTGGCTTTCTTTTTGCAACCCTGCCATGGCACACCATTGTTGTTCAGTGTTCTTCTTATGGTGGATTAACTTAGCCAATGTGAGAGAGACCTTTCAGTTTGCTTAGAAGTTCCTGGGGTCCTTTGGTGATCTCACCAACTATTACACCGCTTTGCTCCTTGGAGTGACTTTGTTGGTCGACCACTCCTGGGGAGGTAACAATGTCTGGAATTTCCTCCATTTGTACACAATCTGTCCTGACTGTGGATTGGGGGAGTCCAAACCTTTAGAGAGTGTTTTTGTACCCTTTTCTCAACCTGATGAGCATCAACAACCTTTTTCTGAGGTCTTCAGAAATTCCTTTGTTCCGTGCCCATGATCACTTCCCACAAACTGTGATGTGAAGAGCGCTTTGATAATCCCTGTCTTTAAATAAACATGAGGGTGCCCACCTTCACCTGATTGTCATCCCATTGATTGAAACACCTGACTCTAATTTCACCTTCAAATTAACTGCTAATCCTAGAGGGTCACATACTTTTGCCACTCACTAATATGTAATATTGGATCATTTTCCTCAATAAATAAATGACCAAGTATAATATTTCTTTCATTTGTTTAACTGGGTTCTCTTTATCTACTTGTGTTCATCCGCTGTAGCTCCACTCAAGCTGCTTCCATCATCAGCTCCAGCCCCACCATACCCGGGCCACTTAATGCCGATGTGCATACTTCACATTTTATTTGAACTTTGACTCCATGACTTTAGTTTCGCTCTTAGATTTATCATCTACGCCGCCAAAGGAGGTTGGGTCCCTTTTTGAGTCTTGGTCCTCACAAGGTTTCTTCCTATAACACTTAGGGAGTTTTTCCTTGCCACTGTCGCCCTAGGCTTGCTCAATTTGGGATTGGACGTAGTTATCAGGAGATACTCTAAACTTGTAAAGTTGCTTTGAGACAATGCTCCATTGTAAAAAGCGCTATATAAATAGATCTGACTTGACTTGACTTGACTTGAAAATCTGATGATGTTTTAGGTCATAATTATGCAGAAATATAGAACATTCTAAAGGGTTCACAAACCTTCAAGCACCACGGTACTGTGTGGATTTTGTAGGGGTCTGGAATGGATTAATTCAATTTACATTAGTCCTTATGGGAAAAAATTGCTCGGTACTCGTCGTTTTCAGTTCTCGACAAACCTTCTGGAACAAATTAACGCCAAGAACCGAGGAACTATTATACTTAGATTTTAGGTCTTCAGCATGTGCAATAGGGAGTCGTTTAACTTGTTCTGAATGTAAAAATGTGAGGAAATAAATTGAAAGGGCAACATAAAAAGTTAAAGGGATAGAAACGTGGTTGAAGTTGAAGTATGAACTTCTCTTGTACGAGTGCCTGAATAGGGAACAGCCAGGGCAAGGCCGGCCAAGAATGTGCACTTATCACTGCTCCAAAGGCAGCAAAGCCGTGGGTGCGGGGAGATGAAAAACACTTATCATTAATGCATGACCAATCTGTGTTTGCGTGGTTTTCTGTGTGTGTGTGTTTGCTTACTCTGTGTGTCCAATGTACAGTACAATTCTTTAAAATCATCTGTCTAAGACATTATGCAGATATTTCTATAACTGTCATATGAGCTCATACTGGAAATGCAGTCACGATAAGACCTGCTGAAGATGACATTTCATATTACAAACACTTTGACCACGTGTCACCGAAACAATCACAATAACAAACACGAGTGTGAAGGCTTAAACATTATTATGAATATTGTAGATCTACCGGATGTGCGCAGCATGAGCTCTATAAAAAAAGGCCAAACATTAGTGACTGCACAGCTATGCCTTGCATAATGTTCATGATGCGTTGTGTGAAACTGCACATTATGCGATCTGCACGTTGTCACAACACCATATTATAATTAGCAATGCTGTATAGGATACTGAGGTGTACCGGTATTGACTAAATAGCAAAGATACTGCAGCGTTTCCCATACATTGATATAATTGCAGCATATTGATTTTCTATTTTTCACTAATAACCCCCAGCCTCTTTATACACAGAAGCCCCCACACATTTGTGGCACGAGAAACTGTCTTTTATGTGACAGCGTAATTTTCCTGTTGTATTTACGATGAGAGCAGGTACAGTGGAACCTCAGAATTCTGACTTCATTGGCTCCAGAAGCCCTTTCGAACTCTGATTTGTTCAAAGTCGGAATTAAATTTCCCCATAAGAAATAATGTAAATAGGATCAATCCGTTCCTGACTCTCAAATGACACTTTTTTTACACCTATATTTGTATAACTATGATCAAATATGATTAAAAGCATGGATAAAGCAAAGGAATGCAATACAATAGTAATAATCAATACATACATGATATAGTTGAAATATAAATACATTAAATAAGTGAAAGTGAAACTTTATAGCCACTGAGTCTTATCACTGGGACAGCGGTGCTAAGACCGAGGGGGTGTCTGAAATCGCACCCGAAAACGGATATAATATACAGTGGGGCAAAAAAGTATTTAGTCAGCCACTGATTGTGCAAGTTCTCCTACTTAGAAAGATGAGAGAGGTCTGTAATTTTCATCATAGCTACACTTCAACTATGAGAGACAACATTGATGAAAAAATCCAGGAATCACATTGTAGGATTTTTTAAAGAATTTTAAATTGTAATCATGGTGGAAAAATAAGCTTGGCACTAACAAAGTTCAACTAATACTCTGTAACATCACTTTTGTTTGCAATGACAGAGGTCAAACGTTTTCTGTAAGTTTCAACAGGTTGGCACACCCTGTAGCTGGTATTTTGGCCCATTCCTCCATGGCGATCTCCTCTAGAGGCAGTGATTTTGTTGGGCAACACAGACTTCAACTCCCCACACAATGTTCTATGGGGCTGAGGTCTGGAGACTGGCTAGGCCACTCCAGGACCTTGACATGCTTTTTACGGAGCCACAGCGGTGTGTTTGGTCACTGTCATGCTGGAAGACCCAGCCACGTTCCATCTTCAATGCTCTCACTGATGGAAGGAGGTTTTGTCTTAAAATCTCATGATACATGGCCCTGTTCATTCTTCCCTTAACCCGGATCAGTCGTCCTGTTCCCTTTGGAGAAAAACAGCCATAAGCATGATGTTTCCACCCTCATGCTTCACAGTAGGTATGGTGCAACTCAGCATTCTTCAGCCTGGTGCAGGTCTACAGTTTTCTTCCTGGTGTCCTTCAACAGCTCTTTGGTCTTGGCCATGGTTGAGTTTGGAGTCTGACTGGACAGGTGTCTTTTATACAGGTAACGAGGTCAAACAGGTGCCATTAATACAGGTAACAAGTGGAGGACAGAAGAGCCTCTTAAAGAAGAAGTTACAGGTCTGTGAGAGCCAGAAATCTTGCTTGTTTGTAGGTGACCAAATACTTATTTTCCAATATGATTTACAATTAAATTATTTAAAAATCCTACAATGTGATTTCCTAGATTTTTTTCCTCATTTTGTCTCTCATAGTTGAAGTGTAGCTATGATGAAAATTACAGACCTCTCTCATCTTTCTAAGTAGAAGAACTTGCACAATCAGTGGCTGACTAAATACTTTCTTGCCCCACTGTACATATACTTAACACAATAATAAAATAATATAATATTCATAATATCCCTATGATCGCACCCT
The DNA here is from genome assembly GCA_025084515.1 of Ancistrus triradiatus. Taxonomy (NCBI): domain Eukaryota; kingdom Metazoa; phylum Chordata; class Actinopteri; order Siluriformes; family Loricariidae; genus Ancistrus; species Ancistrus triradiatus. The sequence continues at coordinate 133,980 of JAJAGP010001790.1, read as the reverse complement.
AGTTGTTCTTATTTTTGGTTTTATGGCGATTGGCATACCCTATCGGTGCACAGTTGCCACTGATTGGACTGGATGTACGTTGTCTTTGAGTGTTTTATTTAGGGTGCTGATGTTCGAAGTTGAAATTTTTGTCATGAGTCTTGCCATTTTTTTTTTTTTTATCATTTCAGCATCAGCTCTTTAAATCCATAATGGCACTCTTATCACTGTTACAAAACCCAGCGTTTCACTGACTAACAAGTCATAATTAACTCCCCAAATTTACTTTCCCAACAGTTTAACCTGCTTTACATTTACATTCTTCTCAAACCTTTTTCAGAGACTTGGCAACCTTACGGAAGTGGATTTGCCCTTTATTACATTATTTTTCGCAGCAGACTGATGAAGATGAAACTTTGTCAGGCATCCATTTCCCCACAGACTACTTCCTTACATCTATGCCCCCCACCCCTCCGCCTGTACCACGAGGCAGCGCTGACAGCTAACAGCTGGCCTTCGTTTGTCATAACAGCAGCTGTGCTGCACAATGCGTAGTGGCTGGTTGTTGTTCTGGTTGCCAATTTCTTGTAAATGCATGAATAAGTCAGTTTACATTTTAGCTAACGCACTGTGGATGTTTACTGAGATGGGTTCACTGTTTACTACTGTTTTATAATTTATGAGCGTTCATAAATCAAACTGATTAATTAAATACAATCAAACCGTGGCTGCTATGTTTTCTAAAATTAAGAGGCTACATGTTCTTCCAAACAACTGCCTTCATCCATCATACATACGTGGCTAGTACTATTTGCGTAACACGTTCAGAAAAGGCTACCAGGCCTGCTAATGAGCTTTCGGGAAGGACTAATACAAAGAAAAGTGTGCGGTTTACACAGTCAGCTTCTCTGAATAATGGCATAGGTGCTCAAGGTAAAATCCTCTTATCTTTCCATAAAGGAAAACAGATTTATCTCAAGTATTGAGGACTTCAAGCAGAATTTGTTGGTCCAGCCATGCAGTCATGCAGATGACCTTGTAGGAGCTCTGCACGGTGACGTGTTTGGAGTTCACTCAAGTAGATAAGATTCAAAGCTGTTCGCTTTCACGAAAACACATGGCATTCATGCGATTCAAATACATAAAATATATAAAATTTTTATATAATTTCTATATGTATATACACACATTCTAATTTCGAAACTGTTAGGCTTACTGGGCACTGAGGTAGATATATGAAGGGCATACCAGTAGTAATATTGATTAGGCTAGGTGAGGAATTACACCTGAGGTCATGTGCAGTGTGTCTGACGTCAGAGAGAAGAGCTGGGTCCACAGACTGACCTTGACGTTGCTCAGCTGTCAACAGCTTTTAATGTGTGTGCACGTGATCACGTGAGAATTTGACTTTTCCTTGATCCCCCGTACTTGGGTTTCAGTAACACTGACTAGAAATGTCTGTTAATTACACAAGAACACTAAAGCCTTGTGGTTTTCCTCCTATATAGCGATTATGAACAGGATTTGGTAAGGAAAGGTGGTGGATGCTGTTGTTGGATGTGCCAGTGGTGACAGAGAGTAACAGACCCAATTAGGATTGACATTTTGACACACATTAGTCATTAGTCACCTTTAGAATTTGCTGACATAATTCAGAATTCAGTGATGGCCCAGATGCAGCAAAACAGGACCAAACCCTGATACTACCACTATGTTTCACAGATGGAATAAGGATCCTCCAGTCATTACATTTCTCTTTTAAAAGCAAAAAAAAGTTCTGTTTTGTCTCATTCATCCACTTTTACACACAATCTAACTGTGTCTTTAGATACGGTATTGTAACCTACTGTAACCCCTTTTCTGAGAGCCACAAAATTCTCCTTTGTTCGTACCATGATACACTTAAAGAGCACAATATAAAAGAAATGTATTTACAATTAACCATTATATAAAAAGTACCAAAACTACCAATTTCTTCTGCCACTTCTTGATTCAGCATTACTGAATAAATGGTTAGGATATTAAAATAGCTTTTTATTATAGCGCTAATGGACACAGTAATAGAATTACCATTTAAACCCTGAATCTTTGGAGATCCTTGGAAAATCACTACTAAATGACTCTCCATGGTGGACTATACAGTTCACAGCAGCACTCTGACCTTGTCATAGGATTTGAACCCTGGACCTTCTGTTCCATAGTCTAGGACCTTAAGCAGTAGGCCACTGCAGTCCCAATCTGACATCAGAGATCAGCTATGGTCAGTAATTGCATATCATCAAATATGGAAGGTGAAGCTGATGAATTGAGTATAAGTACCAGATAGGAGTTACAAATAAATCCATTTTATTTTAACATTTATGCATATGAAATGAATAAAAAAAACATTTTTGGAATGTGGGAAAATTCACTTTTCACAGTGTGTGATGGACAGTTAATGCGTTTCCATTCAGAAATCCAGTATACGTATCCCTGGAAAAAATGTACTGTGAATTGTCATAGTAAAACTCTGACTTGCTTGACAGTTTTAATGTGAATTTTCATAGTTTGACCATGAAGTTCACAGTTCTCCTATGACGTTTTGATGGTAATTTGGATACTCCATGGTTCTGCTGTCAAATTTCATAGTACAACTGTACATTTGGTTGACTCTGAACTGACCAGGAATTATTTCACAGTTTTACTATGAATTTTGATGGTAATTTGGCCACTTCATTTTTTTCCTGGGTATAATTAAGGACGTGTAAGGATTTGGAAACCAATGGGCTATAATGCCCCCTAGTGGGTTTATGCTGAGTTACAAAAACAAGCAAGCAGCCTTTAATGGCTTGTGAATAAGTAGTGATGAATAGTATGTACTGTAGTTCTGGCATACTGCAAAGAGATGTGGTATTTGGGACAAAACCAATTCACTTACCAAAAAAATCAAGCTGATCTGAAAAGCTCTGAGTTCCGGACCATTCATTGCTCACCCCTGATGTACTCTGACAAATAGACATGATGTTTTTTCCTATAGGAATACACTAAATTATCTTTTTTTTCTGGTAAAACGCTTACTGGTACCTTCTTTTCCCCTTCAGTTACAATTGGCAGTTGTAAACAGTACATCATTGGAACTTATGAATAGTCGCTGTACCTTTGAGGATACGCACATCTGTTTTACCTTGGGAATTCTACAGTGCTGTAACAGTTACTTGTTAGAATGAATTTTTACAAAGCTAGGAAACAGTAGCATTTAAGAGACAAACCTCTAGAAGTGAAATATCAACACGCCAAGTTTCCTGAATGTTCCTGAAATAGAAATGTGCACATTTGAAGTTGTGGACAATTTAAGCATTGATGAAGCTCTATTCCACCATTAGATGATATAGCATTGTTTTAGCAATGGTATAATGACCATATATAATGATTTCTCAGCTACTTTATAAGAATAGAACCAGAAAATTCAGGGAATTGGCATGCAGTTTCATCAAGGTGCCAAGTTGGCCCCTCTACAGTTTGAAGAACCGCCTTTTTAGAAGGGTAACAGCCAAGAAACCATTTTTTCAGAAGAGGAACAGGGTGAAGAGTCTAAAATATGCTAAAGCTCACAAAGACTGGAATGAAGATCCGTGGAAAAGAGTATTGTAGGGTGACGAATCCAAGTACGAAATTGTTGGGTCCAGTTATCAACAATATCTTATATATAGTCATTATATCATTGCTTGAAACAACAAATCTAATGGTGACCTAAGACTTTTGCACAGTACTGTACATACATAACATACTTTATTGATCCTAAAGAAAATGTGGGACATTATTATACAATTTAACTTCTGACAGAACGCTCTTATTGTGATTGTGTGCTGGCTATAGATGAATGTTTGATGTTCTGTTTCTTTCGCAGGTTTCTGATTGTCCTGTCTTGCTTGATTCTCAGCGTACTGTCCACTATTGATCATTATCAGGCCCTGGCTCAAGAAACACTTTTCTGGGTGGTAAGTTTTATTTATATATCACGGTATATGAATATAGTTTACACCTTACTAAGTAAAAGTCTAAAGTGGACTTGGATACTGACAAGAAGCACAACTAAAGCTACTCTAATGTAACTTCCTTTTGAATAAGAGGATAGACTCCAGGTGTAGGAGATACAGTCGCTTATGAAGGGACTACAATTTTGTTCTTGAGTTGATCTATAATAAGTTTTTAAGCTGTTCTAAGTAGTTTTAAGTAGTTTAATTACAAGCGCAAGCACAACCCAGGAAAAATGTGCTGTGGAATTTGACAGTAGAAGCATGAAGTGGCCAAATTACCACCAAAATTCATAGTACAACTGTGAAATAATTCATGGTCAGTTCATAGTCCACCAAGTTTAAAGTTGTACTATGAAATTTCACAGTAGAACCATGAAGTGGCCAAATTGGCCATCAAAAATTCATAGTAGAACTGTGAACTTCATGGTCAATCTTTGAAAATTCACATTAAAACTGTCAAGCAGTTCACAGTTTTACTATGAACATTCACAGTACCTTTTTTCCTGGGCACATATAGGCTACTCATTCCATGACAGATTAGCTGCTACACATAAATATTAGAATATTGCAAGAGTGCACCTTCAGTGACAAAGGCTCATTCGGTCTCACACCCACTTTACTGGGGCACTTTCCTCAGTAAAATGTTGCTGTGCCCCATGTCGGTGAAAAGTCAACTTTATCCTGGATTCCTGAGCAGCACTACCGGACACGCTACGCTGATTCACTACAGACACTACATTTCCCATAATGCAAAGCCAGAGCAGTTAAGGTTTTCAGTCAGAGCCGGTTTCTTTCGGGTTTTCCGCATCGAGTAGGATGATGGACGTCCGCAAATATTTAAAAGAAAGTCAACCACGCAGTCATGATGGCTCATAGCTATATCTTTTGCCCACTTATAACACAAAAGCCAAGGCAGTCAATAGACGAGTAAAGGCATCACGTTAGCATAAGCAAAATTAATACAATTCATAGTAACGTTTCCAGTCAGACTCGGTTATTTTTGTTTTTCCGCATCGAGTAGGCTAATGGAAGTACGCTTATTACCCTAAAACCTACCGACAGTACGTATTAGAACGCAAAAGCATTCATAAAACGTTAGCATAAACAAAATGAATGCAATTCATAAATACGTATTGTGTTGATTTGCTTCATTTCTCATCCATTTCAGAGTATGCCCACTTCAGTGTGAAATTACATAATCCATGTAGTGTTTAAGAGGCATTTTATGCACAGCTTGTGCCCCTACAAGTGATTAGTAAGCACAGTGGTATAGCTGTGCCCCTCTAAATTGTGTGTGGCCCATTACAAGTAGTCGTCTATTTTAGAAACTCACTGTTCTCCAGGGATCTCATCATCTTCTGCTAATTTAAATAATAATGTATTAGAGTTTGAAAAGTTGCGTGGAAATAATTGACTTTAGTGCTTTGAGCTAGTCAAACTCGTCAAAAAGAAGATCGAATAACGTTTCTGCTCAGAGGAACTTGAACGATTTCAGACCAGCAGGTGGCACCAGTGCGTTACTTTTACAGAAACCTTGCGCTGTAGATTAATGATTGTTTGTAGCATCAAATCAAGGTCAGTCATGGCTTGAAACTCTAACTGGTTTAGTTATCCATCATACACAACAAGTTACTGATAAGGCAGCCTTTAAATCAGTAGATTCAGGCGAGCTTAAGCTGTGATTTGCGTGATTCAGATTGCTTGGTCAGATTCATTAACTCTTCAGAGATTCATATCTTATTCATTTCCAATTACATCTTGTTTGGTCATTAAGCTGCATGCCATTAACAAGGCTGAGTCTTGTAGCGAGAAGATTTCGGATCCGCCGCTAATCGATACTACACTCGTTCAGTACGCTAGTCCAGTACATCAGCGCCATATGCCCATGCTAGCGGTTCGCCTCACAATAAAGCGCCCTTTGTTTTAATATCGAGCTACGCTTAATGTAATTACAAGACAAAGGGTCAAGACAAAGGGAGGATGGTGAAAATCAATTGGCTGCCAGGGGAAAGGAAGGGGTAGAGATTAAAGTGCAGTGTTTGCTCGCTGAAGGTCAGGGGTCGACGCGACTGGTGGCTAAATAGGATTAAAGCTATGCTGTGCGTTCCATACAGGCGACGCCTTGCATCACAAGCTAATGCTGTGGCCCCAAGGTTGTTGCGAGCAGACATCCCTATGGATTAGCTCATCCTAGAAGAGTGACAGGTGTTCGTACTTTTGTCTGCGAGGTAAAGCTAATGTCACACGTCAAGTAGCGTTATTGATTATTTGTTATTAAGTAGAATTGGAGGTCAATACAGTTTCTCACAGGAAGTGGCTGTACAGAGAGCCCCTCCTGCTTTTCTCCCCACCCCCCATTTTAATGAGCACAGCCATGTGTAGTCGCTTCACAGCTGTTAGCTTGAACAAAGGCAGAAAGCATGTTCTTCACCACCTTACTGCACTCACGGATAGCCGAGTTTCTACTACCTGTGTTTGAAATGAGTAACTGAAACACAAACTACCTACTTTCTCAGTTGTATTTGGTGGCTCTTGGAAAATTTGTGCAATTTCACCAAGATTTTCACCAAAATGTCCCGGTTTTCTATATTTTGCTCTTTTCAGTATACTGAACTACATGACTGCTGTTTAATGACCATATCCATCAGTACTCTGAATTCATTTGTTAGTTTTTTATTAGATAATACAATACAATGTCATAGTATGCTCTCTAAAAATGTATCCCAGAACAATTTTCACATTTTAACTCTATTTAATCTGGGCAAGACGATAGTCCAAGGGTTTCAGGTAGGGATGGCTGTTGCAGCAAAATGGGATGATCCCACTGCTGAACTACCCCAGCTCAGACACAGCCTGTCGGGTCTACATGTGATCCCCGACCCATTAGCTTACATGGCTTCTTTGAGAAACTAGAATATTTTAAATCAAAATCTGTCCACCGTTGCCAATAATCTAAAAATGGATCAACATTGGATCATCCAGCTAGAATATGATCCAAAACATGTTCAGATCAACATGGTACACTGAATAAATCAAGCCATGGTCATCTTGGTGGGAGGTGTATTCTGGAAAAGGACTTCTATGTCGTCTGCTCTGTACTAGTTGTTTCTGATATTGGAGAGATTGGGACAATCTATCACAATGTGTTTGACTGAGCGGGTAGTACTGCAGGGTTGACAGATTGGGGCTGCCCCACCCACCAAGAGGCGTCGGTGGGTGAGGGCAGTATGTCTGATTTGGCATCTGGTTAAGATTCTGTGGTCTTTCCACTTTGGTTGTAGTTAGGGCTGATGTGTGGGTTGACGTCATGTTTGTTTTGAGGTTTGCTGGAAGATTGTTCTTGCCATTTTTCCTGTAGAGGGATGTGACTGTTGGGTAGGCATCATTTATTGGGATGTAACATCTGGTGGATTGTATCCACCTTACCGTTGCCCTCTATGCCACTATGGCTGGGGACCCATCAGTAGACTGTAGAGGTCTGTTGGTGTTGAGTTCTTTTTCCAATTTAAGCAGCTCTCTGATGATTGGCTGATCTTTTTTCATGAGATCTTTTTAATAAATTGGTATAATTGCCCAACTGGATGAACGAAGATCCAATCATTGATTAGCACCTAATGGCGTGTGGCTTGACAAGATCTTAACCTTCAGTGCTACTGGAAGGATATGGAAGTGCTGCGAATGCAAACGGGCTGAGCTGTGAATCCAGATGATCACAGCATTGTTCCCCTGATAGGTGTGCCACCTCGCATTTGTTATTCATAACGCGCCACCCGTGCGATCAGCAGGTCCGTGGCGGCCATCTCTGTCCTGCAAAGTGGCTAACATGATACCCACAGTGATAAGCCGCATCTCCATCCTGTGTGTGGCCTGCACTGGGAAGTCACGAGGTGCTGGAAGTCTCACAGGACTGAAGTTCGACACCTTTGGATGTTGCACATGCGGCCGTGCTGCGAACAAGTAAGCACCTACCCCGAGAGAAGCCAAATGAGGTGTCGCTTGAGCCTGCTCTTCGCACTGACAAGGAATCGTCACGCCACCCTTGTGCTACGAAGTGCCAAACGCCACACGCAGAACAGTGCCTGTAACTTACACAGATGGTGGTAATCTTGGAGCTGGCAGAGGTCTCTTAAAGAGCAGCTATAAACCTGTAAGTGCTTCAAAGCCTCAATGATGATGAAACATTTGCTGCTGAAAGCTCTAATGAATGCATAATGAGCACTGGCCACCTCATCTCTAGCTCTGTCCACATCTCTGCTATTGTTTTACGTTTTACTTACGAGTAGCCTTGTTTGTGATTCGAGCGACCAGGAGAAACTAAACATTATCCAGAATCCTTTTGAGAAAGATGTGTCCGCCGCAAACAAAACAGCAATTAGCTACAAGGAGTCGTTGCTTACATTACCAAGGGACTTGAGCCGTTAGGAAGCGAAAGGACTTCCTAACTCCCAGAGGTTTTGAATATTCCTCACCAGCACTCAATGGGTGCGAGGAACGATTGTAACCTCTCTGACATCTTTCACCTCACTGATAAGTGTCTCCACCCTCCCCCACTTGAAGGGAAACGTCTTTCTTTTGTCCTTCTTTGGAGATATGAAGGACTTCTGCTAAGGACTCCAAAGCAAAGCAAAGTGGTTTACACCACAGTCAAGAAATATATACTTTTAAGTTTAAAAGATGTTTAAAAGGCATGATTGTGGTATATTTGCCATGTTTTTTCCTACATTCCACCTATTAGACCATTGCACATCAAACTGCATCAACAATTGAGCAGCATTTATTATGCTCACCATAAAAGCAGGTGCTTAGGTTCAATACCAAATTATGATGTGGCATGATGTGGCATCATAAGTGCCAGATGATCTTCCACAGATAAGCCACAGTTCTGGAGAAGGGCACACCTTATTGATTATTGATTGGCCAGACAGGTACAATCTGAAAGCAAATTTCTGTCAATTATGGTGAGTAGAAAAGAATCTGAGCATGTGAAACCTTGAGGCGGAGGGGCGACAACAGTAGAAGATCAGATCGGGTTGCACTTCTGTCAGTCAAGAACAGACAGCTGATGCTGCAGTAGGCACAGGCTGACGGGTTGAAACCCATTAAGACCAGTCAGACATCACTTGAATACACAGCCCATTTGAGTATTGTTGCTGACCATGTGCGTCCCTTAACCCTCACAATTTATCCATCTTGTGTGTACTTTCAGCATGATAATGCACTAAGGCACAAAGCAAAAGTCATCTCAAACTGATTTCTTGAACATTAGTGTGGTCAGTGTTCTTGAGTGGAATTCCCAATCACCAGATCTTAATCCTTTGGAAAAAGGAATGTTCCAAACGTGTTTTGGAATCCATGCCATGAACCCTGGCCAGGAAAATTACTTCAAAAATGGAAATATTGGTTTATCTCATATTTATAATGCGAGATTGACCTCATTATTTACCGTTGGCCCCAATAATTCTGTAATGTAACAGTTTACTGGTAGGTCACCTGGCTCTTACCAGCCTCCCTGTGTCACTTTGTTGACCTTTGGCTCTCACATTCCAGCTGCATTCTGGATGAGAAATCCTTTTGCCATGGTAATACAGGGAGGCAGTGCATCTGGTCTCTCCCTGTGAGCTGCTCTCTTGGCCCCCGTGGCACCCACTGGCCCTCCACCCAGACCTTTATGGTGACAGCTGGTCAGTGTGGTCAGTAGCCTAGATTTAATTAGACACTTGGTGGCCAAAATCACTGGTCCAAATCATGGCAGACATTTAAGCGCGGAGAAGGTGCAGCCCATTGACTTCATTATGAGGTCAGATATGTGAGTGGTTGAAAGTGGAAAAAGAATATTTTTTTGTTGGAGATCTGTGTAAAAGGCTTAAAAGAGATGATAAAATAGAGCTAGATGGATGGATGGATGCATAAATATGACCTAAAACATCATCAGATTTTCACACAAGTCCTAAAAGTAGATAAAGAGAACCCAGTTACACAAATGAGATAAAATATTATACTTGGTCATTTATGTATTGAGGAAAATGATCCAATATTACATATTAGTGAGTGGCAAAAGTATGTGCACCTCTAGGATAAGCAGTTAATTTGATGGTGAAATTAGAGTCAGGTGTTTCAATCAATGGGATGACAATCTGGTGTGAGTGGGCACCCTGTTTTATTTACAGAACAGGGATCTATCAAAGTCTGCTCTTCACAGCACACGTTTGTGGAAGTGTATCATGGTACGAACAAAGGAGTTGTTGATGCTCATCAGGCTGGAAAAGGTTACAAAACCATCTCTAAAGAGTTTGGACTCCACCAATGCACAGTCAGACAGATTGTGTACAAATGGAGGAAATTCAAGACCATTGTTACCCTCCCCAGGAGTGGTCGTCCAGCAAAGATCACTCCAAGAGCAAGGTGTGTAATAGTTGGTGAGGTCACAAAGGACCCCAGGGTAACTTCTAGATACTCATAAGGGGGACTCCAAGGAAAAAAAGTTGGGAACCATTGATCTAGAAGACGGATTACTTTTATTTTCCATCACAATTAATTCCTACAGCTTCACACAACTGTCTTGTACTTGTTTCTTGTCTAGAGGGCTTGGGAATGTACACTAAATTATGACTTGAGAATAAGAAAAGAATAATAAAATTGTCCAAAACAAAAACATTAATTATAATCTCAGACTATATGTTAAGGAAATGAGTCATTCTACAGAAACTCCACATTTGTGTGATTTTTTACCTTTTGTGCATTCATTTAAAGATTGTGTGTGGTTGTCAAAGGTGTTGATAAATACTATTTATCAGTCTCTTCAGCACACGTAGTCAGAATTACAGAATAATGGTAATACAACAAAGCAGGAGATATTCTTTCATGTATTTTAAGTTTGTTTGTTAAAAGTGTGAATGAATGATGTTTGTTCGGTTGGACAACCATGTATTTGCTGTAACAGGGAAAATATTTCATGAAAAGGATTACGAAAAAGTACGGATGAAATGCCATAAATCTGATCTTTTAATAGAAAGTCACCATGTCAAATGTGATGCATTTTATTTAATATGACAGAAAAAAACACAGTAACACTAGTGACTTATGTTCAGGTCTCTTCTCTTTCACTTAAAGCACTTATACTTTCCTCTTTTTGTGTTATTATCTCTGGCATAGCCCCATTTCCTTTTTCTGGACGTTATAATCATGAAATTGATGTGATTTAATGCAAAAGAACTCAATGAACAGCTTTGAATGTTTATCTACACATCAGTGTTATCAGTGGCACCCACAAGAAAGGCAACACCAGTGACATTTTTCATGAAAAAATACATTTTACAAAATGGCTGCTTCAGAGATTCAAACCAATCCAAGTCAGTCATGGCATATCCACTAAAATATGTCATTTAATCCATTTGTATTATGTTTTTCACAACTGCGCGAGAATAAAGTAGAACATACCAGTGAGCTAAAACACTAAAACTAAAACCTTGAATTGAAACCATGAGATAAATGGAAAACACAGTGGACTTACCACCTGCTTTTCTTCCTAGATCTTCAGTAATCAGGTAAAGGGAAGTCAACTGATGTCATCAGTGCGATTTTTATTTCGAAATAAGATATTTTTTGTTGCACACTAACACCAGTTTTACCAATCACTTTTGAGGATCACAACTTTCAAAATATGTTTTATCCTATGTATTGGGCAATTGTTTTTATTACATATTTCATAGCCATGTATAGATCATTGCAATCTTTCAATTAGAATGATAGAAAAACTGTTTTTACCTCAAAATATGACACTCCACACTTGACTGTGAGGCTGAGCACTTCTGTGGTGTTTGGAATTCTTGGATATATAATTATATAATTGATTAAAAATATAATTAATTTGTAACCCTGACATTTTAAGTGTAATATATTTTTAAAGGCTAGGATTGCAAAAATGGACCTTTCCGCAGAATAAAATCAGATAAACTAATGATGTCTGTCTAGGAGACTCAGAAGTGCTAAGGGTGATTTTGAATGGGTTGTCGTTTAGATTTTTAGGCCATTCTCTCCTCGTTTTATTTCCCTCAGAAATATTAGTCTTGATACTGTGTCCAACTGAAAAGCTGTCCTTGCAGACAGTAATGGGAGCAACTATGTGATACTTGGTCCAATCGTGATCACCCTAAAATGACTTGAAACGGCTTTCTTTCTTTCTACGAGACCCTCCTTGACACCGTCTCTCTGTAAACTCCACCTTTGCCCCATCAGCCCTGTTTGACCCCTCACCCCCTGCCTGTGAGGCATCTCTAAACGGAAACTGTTGTTTTACTCCATTATAACTGCCGACCTGGATAAGCTGTCTGCCTGTCTAGCATTGGGATTTGTGTCCTCTTTCCCAGACTGAGTGTTGAGCCAATCCCCAGCCAACCAGACAGAGGGCTCCATGGCCAGCCTCATAACTCAAATCGAGCGGGCTCGGCACCTCCCTTTGTTTGTCTGGGCAAAAGAGTGTGACATGTTGTTCGCTGTGACCGTGAACCGTGCTCAGTGTGTTGCCACATGATGCCTGTCATCTCCGCTTGCATGCTTGTACGACTCAATTAAAGTCAGCCGGCTCTTTGCTACACAGCACCCTCAAGGATCATGTGATGTACATGAAATTTGGTCAGGACCGAACTTTCTGAATTACATTTGAACATTAGGTTTATCTGACAACCAAAAGAAGTTGGATTCCCTGTTGAATGTTGAAGGTTTCTTCTCCATGATGTCTAGGGAGTTTATACTTGCCATTGTTGTATTGTATTATGAATGCTCATTCAGTGCTTTAGTCTTGGCTCTCTGTAAAGCCAAGTATATTTTATATATATATCTTTGTGAATATATCCGTCGTTGTTATTCTCAGTCATGAGACTGTAGTCTATTGTTGGGCCAGAACAGTAGGTACAATAGCCCCTTTTCCTGAAAATACCTTTCTAATGGTTTCAAATCTGCCATTACCCTGGAGCCCATTGTGGTTAATTGCAATTTAAGCCCACCATAAACAGAGTAAGACCTCACTGTGTACCTTCATTTTCACCAAATGACTACGGTTACAGTTCAAATGAATGCTAGACATGAACTCCATTCAGTCGAACCTCCCCCATTCCCCAAACCGCTTTTGTTGAAACATGCTATAAATGCCAGTGCGTATGTGTTTACCAGGAAATAGTGCTGGTGGTGTTCTTCGGAGTGGAGTACGTGGTGAGGCTGTGGTCTGCAGGATGCCGCAGTAAATACGTGGGCATACTGGGGAGGCTCCGCTTCGCCAGGAAGCCCATCTCTATTATCGGTGAGACCACTCTGAGTGGGTTCGTTGTTTTGTATTTTAAACCCACAAGTATGTTCGGAGTACATCCATAATTATGCTGCAGTAATGAATGTTTTGCTGTTGGTGATTACTTTTCCAAGAATTCTTTCTGTCTGTTTCTGCCACAGACTTAATTGTGGTGGTGGCCTCTGTCATTGTTCTTTCGGTAGGCTCTAATGGGCAAGTCTTTGCAACGTCTGCTGTTAGGTAATGAGGACCTCATGAAGATTTCTTTATACGCATTATGTATAAGCAGAATGGTATTATGGACTTGATCCTTACACTGTTATCATGCCAATTTTGTCCCAGAGGCATCCGCTTTCTGCAGATCCTCCGAATGCTGCATGTGGATCGGCAAGGAGGAACCTGGAGGCTGCTGGGATCAGTGGTCTTCATCCACCGACAGGTAAGAGAATGTCTCTAATCACGCACTAACCTCATACTAGTTAAGAGAGTTACCGTGGCGTGTTTTGCTAACGCATTTCTGCTTTCAGGAGCTGATCACCACTCTCTACATCGGATTCCTGGGTCTGATCTTCTGCTCGTACTTTGTGTACCTGGCAGAAAAGGATGCGGTGAACAGCAGTGGAATCACAGAGTTTTCCAGCTATGCTGACGCTCTGTGGTGGGGAGTGGTACGCACCATTCGTGGCGTCGAATCCATATACAGATAGTCAATACAGTATTGATGAAGATGAGGCTGCCAGATTCTGCTATTTCTCAAGTATAAGGGGAGGTTTCTTACTGCAAAACTCAGCATGCAGTTATGTTGCAGGCAGATAAGTAAATGTTAAGAGGTGTGGTCTGATTAGACACTGGGTCTTGCCACAAGAGGGCGTAAAAGTGCTTCCTCAACCGCTCTATAAAAAGATTTGCAGGTGCTACTTTTGGATCTCTCTTGGTGAGAGATCGTTAGCTGCTACATGTGCCCACAGCTGGGACTGTAGATCCTGCACACTGAAACTGCCGTCCCAGCTGGGCCCATATATGCTCGATTGGCGATAAATCTGGCAACCGGGCAGGCCGAGGAAGTGTTGCTATCTGGCAGAGACATTCCTGGGAAACCTTTGCTGAAAAATGCCAGTTGGAAGTCGTGTCACGAGAGGCAACACATGTGGTCGCAGGATGTCCTGCACATATCGCTGAGTTGTTAGTGTCCCTCATATCACTACTAGGGGTGTTGTCTGCGATGGCTCCCCAGATCATCACACTAGCAGCTGGAGCAATGTGTCGCTCCACAGCAAAGGCAGGATTGAAGTGCTCACCTCCATACTTGAACCTGACTGTCTTCGGATCCCAAACAGAACCTGGATTCATCGCTAAAGACGATGCAGTGCCAGTCCATAGAAGTCCAGGTTTCTCATCCGTGATACCACTGCAAAGGTGACAGTGGCTGCCTGTCAATGGCAGGACCCGTAATGTACAAACTTCCTTCAGAACATGGAAATGGTCTAGGGGGGTGTAGTGAGGGTGCCACCTGTGCCTGTATGGTGGACAACGAAACTGTGGGAGCTGCTTGTGCTTGTCGGCAGATCAAACGATCTTCTCTACTAGTGGTCTGCCTGGTGCAAGGTTGCCATGTGTGTGTGCCCTCACAGATCCGCTACTCCCAACACCTCCTAACAGCTAGGTCAGAACAGTCTATATGGTGGGAAATGCTTCGAAATGACCATCCTGCTTCCCTCAGTCCAATGATGAGCCCCCTCTCAAAGTCTGTCAACTGGGCAAAATGTCTTCGAGTGCATCGTAGAGGCATGTGAAGCAGTCATCGAGCTCTCACCAAGAGGTACATTACCCAAAAGTAGCCTCTGAGAGCATTTTTATAAGGCAAACACTTTTACGCCCTCTTGTGGCAAGGCCCAGTGTCTAATCAGACCACACCTGTAATCATTTACATATCTTCCTGCGACGAACTGCTTTCCGAGTTTTGCACCAATACGACATTTTCTATCTGGGACGGGTGCGGGTGTCCTCTTTCAAACAAGAATTGGTCCAGTATATGCTGCGTTTCACTAGCAAGACCATACAAGTTCCCCATTTAAACCATCACAAGACCACCACTAACCAACAGAAAGCAAACTTGAACCAGTATGGATCATGGAACCCATATGGGTTTGCTAATTGACCCAAAGACCAGCATCCAAAACACAATATGTTGGTCTTTGCTGTTTTGTATTAGCGGGGCATTGCCTAATTATGAAAGTCCAAACACTTTTGTCTCATTTCATTTGTGTATTCTCTAATCTTCCCCATGTTGACGAATGACGAAGGGATTTTGACCACAGCGTGACCTCATATTTATTCTTTAGTTATACAGGAAATCATGGATGGCTGCTATGACGTCATATTTTGCCCATGAAAATACTAGCGGTACTAATATTTGTCATATGGTTTTGTTAGATTTGTGTCCATAACAGCACCATCCATGTGTTTACGCTTTAGGTTACAGTGACCACTATCGGCTACGGTGATAAGGTGCCCCAAACCTGGATTGGGAAAACAATTGGCTCCTGTTTTGCCGTCTTTGCCATGTCATTTTTCGCCCTGCCTGCTGTAAGTCGCAGACGCACACACATTTCTGTTACACCACATTGTTAATATGATAAAAATAAACATTTCCTGCAGGGCATCCTGGGTTCAGGCTTTGCTTTAAAGGTCCAGCAGAAGCAGAGACAGAAACACTTCAACAGGCAAATCCCTGCTGCCGCCTGTCTCATACAGGTCAGATCATGCTGGGCTCGAGTCAGCTCTGGTTAAAGATTTGAGCTGCTTTAATACCTGTGTGGTACTCTCAGGTTTGGACTGAATTCTTTCTTGTTTCATGCTTCAGACGTCCTGGAGGTGTTTTGCCATAGAGAACCCAGACTCGCCCACCTATAAGATGTTTGTGCGAAAGAAGCACATGGCTGTGACTCATTCA
The DNA here is from genome assembly GCA_025084515.1 of Ancistrus triradiatus. Classification (NCBI taxonomy): domain Eukaryota; kingdom Metazoa; phylum Chordata; class Actinopteri; order Siluriformes; family Loricariidae; genus Ancistrus; species Ancistrus triradiatus. The sequence continues at coordinate 117,752 of JAJAGP010001790.1, read as the reverse complement.
CCATATAACTTCAAAACAAAGAAACCTGTATGTACTGCTACTGTATTTGTAATGTAAATATAAAGGGTATTTTTTTTACAAGAAAACAATACATAACTGCATTAGATATACCCCTAAAAACGTGAGATATTGACGAGCGATTGAAACGACTGATACTTTTGTTTGACGGAAGCCAAAATGCATTGAGATTTTGAAAACATTAAAAAGCCTAGTGGTTAAGGTACTGGACTATGGACCAGAAGGTCCAGGATTCAAATCCCACCTGAACAGCTGCCACTTTTTAAGCCCTTGAGCAAGACCCTTAACCCACAATTGCTTGGATTGTAAGGTTGTATCAATTGTAAGTCGCTCTGGATAAGGGCGTCTGCTAAATGCTGTAAATGTAAACAGTGGTCATTAGTATTTTTTCTTTTTGTAGGCGAAGGCCAGGAGAAAGAGAAAGCCTAGTGACAAGGACAACGACCCGAGCTCTCCCACAGTCCCAACAATCACATTCGATTCTGTGTTTGATGAGGGGATAGATCACAGCCAAGACACTGTGTACAGTACTGAAACCTCAGGTAGAAAGAATAACTTTACCTCGACACCCTTCCAGTGTTGGGGTAGTTACTAAAAAAAAAATCCATACCAAGTCCTTCTTTCAAAATATAACGAGAAGTATCTTCCTCAGTACTTGATAGAAAAAGTACTCCCATTTCTCATCACTTTACTTATTAAAACCCATATTAATCTGTACCACAGTCCAATGATAACACCCAATACCTTTTTAAAGAACAAAATGTTCCAATTCAATTTGTTGTTTGGAGGTTTTCCCAATCTGAGGCAGTTGCACAAATCTGGCCAGCAGATGTCGCTAAGGTGCAGGGTTTCGAGTGATGAAAGAATTTTTTAAAGCGGTTGGCTCAAACGGGCATTTTAAGATATATTGTGCCTGTAGTGTGTGTGGTGTGTCCTGTAGTTCTCCTCAGCAATCCAGGATAAAATGTACTTTTTAACCACCATGACTGTAGTGCGGCACAGCAACATTTTACTGGGGCACATGCTCCAGACACTAAACAGCTAATATACAGAGGAGGTTTGTTGCAAATGCTGAAGAAATTGTTTATACCTTTCACAGAAATAAGTACTGCAAGAAATATTTTTTAAGTGGGAATTTAATTTGCGGAAGCCACAGACCCACATACGCTAGAACTCTAAGTGTATGTCCTGTCATGTATAATACTGTTAGATAGATAGATGGATATATTCTGTCTGTCTCTCTGGTATGAAGGAACAAATTTTAGACAGATTTTCCAAATTCCAGGGGTTACTCACAAGTCCTAACTCTAATATGCATGGGACAGCCTTAACACATGACTTTGTGTCACATTGCCCCCAATGCTGCACCTATTTTACTATTCATAAAATGTAGTGTCTCAGAGTAGTACTCACTTGGTGTGACTTTCTTTTCTTCTTTCACCAAGCCAAAACGTCCAGTAATTGTGGTAATATTTCACCATAATCAATACATTTCCATAAGCATGATAAGTCTTCATTTCTGGTCTTGGCTTAACCTCTTGAGACCTCATTACCCTCCTTGGAGCTCTGATTTTTTATGTATAATAACTGAGCACTGTCTTTGAACAGGAGGTATTTTTGTTCTTGTGAATTGCTCAAGAATGTCTACAAATGAGGACCAAGTTAAGCAGAATGAAGTATGAGGAGCAGCAAACCCAAAAAGTCATGTCGTCATGGTGGGACGCGAGGTCTCAGGAGGTTAAAAATGGCTTACGAATGTTGGTCTTGGTAGCAAATGTTTGGTCTGCTGCATGCTCGTGCTGTTAGTACCTCTCTCCTATCACAACCCCATGTCATGGTGTGTGGGCCAATCTCTGACTTATATTTTTGGCAGCATGACACTGTGGCATGATTGACGTTCTTGGAATTTGCATCTGGATACATTCTGGTGATTTATATGATGACGATGGTGAGCTTTAGGCAAATTAGAGAGCTAACGTGTTACTCCTTGTCCTCATAGAACGACAGCAGTCCTGGACCTCGATAGCCTCCTTCCAGTTCCCCCCCCCTCCAGGTAATCTAATCTTAGCTAGAGCTGATTACGCCACGCTAATACCAACGGAAATTTAGACAGGGAAATACTGAGACGCTTTCCTTCCCCTTTTCTGGGTTGTACAGGTATGTGTTTAGGTTCTGTGAAATTGGTCGTTGAAATAAATGGTCGCTGACTGGACATTACTATAGTCACAAAATTTTTATGTTGCTGTCTAACGATAAAAGCATGAAAACGAGTGAAACGCTACCATCTAAACAGCATCCAAAGCCTAAACTGGTCTACATATCACCCTTCAGGAAGTACACAACACCAAGGTCATAACCACAGTTACTGTTAAGGTTCTTCTTTTGCACTTATTGCGCTTCACAGTCATCAGATCCACAGCTGAACATTCAAATATGACATTGTACAGAACAAGCACACACTAACAATCACACGCACACTGTAGAACCAAGATGTAAACACGCACAATGGAATATTCAGTGGTGCTTCAAAGTTTGTGAACCCTTTAGAATTTTCTATATTTCTGCATAAATATGACCTAAAACATCATCAGATTTTCACACAAGTCCTAAAAGTAGATAAAGAGAACCCAGTTACACAAATGAGACACAAATATTATACTTGGTCATTTATTTATTTGAGGAAAATGATCCAATATCACATATTGTGAGTGGAAAAGTATTGAGCCCTCTGCTTTCAGTATCTGCTGTGACCCCCCTGTTGCAGCAACTAACTGCACTAAACGTTCCTGTAGCTGTTTGATCAGTCCTGCACAGACCGGCTTGGAGAGTTTTTTAGAAAGATTTACCCATTCCATCCATACAGACGCTTCATCTCTGGATGTTGGTGGTTTCCTCACATTAGCTGCTCTCTTCAGTCCGTCCATCAACTTTCCATTGGATAAGTCAGGCCTTTGACTTGCCATTCCAAACTGAACTTTATCTTCTGTAACCATTCTTTGGTAAACATAGCTTGTGTGCGTAGGGTCGTTGTTTTTCTTGCGGCTGGCCCACCTTCTTCTTGAATTCAAGTCAATGGACAGCATGTCCTGACATTTTCCTTTAGAATTCTCGATATCATTCGAATTCATGTTCCACCCCCCCCCATCAATGATGGGAGCCGTCCTGCCCAGATGCAGCAAAACCAGTCCCCAAACCATGATACTACCACCAACCTATGTTTTCACAGATGGGATTAGTTTCTTATCGGAATGGCGGTGTTTTCCCTTCTCCAAACATAACACTTTTCTTTTACACCAAAAAGATCTATTTTGGTCTCATCCGTCCACAAAATATTCTTCCAATAGCCTTCTGGCTTGTCCACGTGATCTTTAGCAAACTGCAGACGAGCAGCAATGTTTCTTTTGGACAGCAGTGGCTTTCTCCTTGCAACCCTGCCATGCACACCATTGTTGCTCAGTGTTCTTCTGATGGTGGACTCATGAACATTAACATTAGCCAATGTGAGAGAGGCCTTCAGTTGCTTAGAAGCTACCCTGTGGTCCTCACCAGCTATTACACACCTTGCTCTTGGAGTGATTTTTGTTGGTCGACCACTCCTGGAGGGTACCATGGTCTTGAATTTCCTTCCATTTACAACAATCGTCTGACTGGTGGATTGGTGGAGTCCAAACTTTTAGGATGGTTGTGTAAACCTTTTCCAGCCTGATGACATCAACAACTCTTTTTCTGGGTCCTCGAAAAAAAAAAAAGAAAAATCTCCTTTGTTGTGCATGACACCTTCCACAAACTTGTTGTGGAAAAGGCAGACTTTGATATAATCCCGTTCGTTAAATAAAACAGGGTGCCCCCTCATCACCTGAATGCATCCAATTGACTGAAACCAACTGACTCTAATTTCACCTTCAAATTAACTGCTAATCCTAGAGGTTCACATACTTTTGCCACTCACTAATATGTAATATTGGATCATTTTCCTCAATAAATAAATGACCAAGTATAATATTTTTGTCTCATTTTGGTAACTGGGTTCTCTTTATCTACTTTTAGGACTTCACAAGCTTTCAAGCACCACTGTAAGCGTGAATAAACACAGCTCGCTGGCTGCACACAACCAAGAGGGAATGAGTTCACTTGAAGGAACACTAATTTCCAGAACAGGCAATGCAATATCAGCTGTTAAACACTTTACAACACTAAGCAGAGTGCAAATGTTCAATTTCAGGCGTCTGCAAGTAGTTAAAGTAAATCAATATTCATGAAAATAAAGTAAATAAAAATATGACAACAAAACGTCAAAGTATGACATAAATAATATTTATGACAGTTAAAATACACATGCTAAAGCCTTTTTAATTTGACCAGCTGTTTACTGTCAGAAGAGACAGATTTTTAATTCCTATTATAATTTGTTATAATTGTAAAGTGAACGGATGGTCGTTAAACGCTGCACACCCGTAGCTTGAGCCTAAAAGTGTTGTTTTTCATGAGCTTTCTTTGTATTGATGGCTAGTAGTTTGTTCATCATGTGTACCTGTACTGAGAAAAGAACTGAAAACCTTTACAGTCTCATAAATCACCTATAATATAAACCCATGGACAGGTCTTGAATTTGAACACTTCAAAATTCCTTTCTTTAAAAAAAACGATGCAGTCAGAACTACGCTTAACTGAAGAAGTCATAAGTCATATTTGCATACTGACTGATCATACAATGGCTGTAAAAGGTGGCATGAGGTGGTGTTTTGCGAACAGTGATTAAATTTGCATCAGAAAGAGTGTGTGGTGCAGTGTGTGCAGGCTCCTATTCATTCCCATTAACTACCATTAACATTAACTATCACTGTGGTACTGTTCTGATGCCACCGCCTGTCTGCGATTGGTCCAAAATATAATGCCTGCCCTACCCTGTTCAGTTTGTGTGGCCATTTGAAATCAGAAATTCTGCTGCACATACAGTACTGTGCAAAAGTCTTAGGCCACCATTGGAGTAATTGGTGTAGGCCACATTATTGGTGTAATGACCATATATACAGTGGTGTCAAAAAGTGTTTGCCCCCTTCCTGATTTAATATTTATTTGCATGTTTGTCACACCAATTTAAATATTAGTCAAAGACAACACAAGTAAACACAAAATGCAGTTCTTAAATGAAGTTGTTTATTATTAAGGGAGAGAAAAATCCACACCAGCATGGCCCTGTGTGAAAAAGTGATTGTCCCCTAAACCTAATAACTGGTTGGGCCGCCCTTAGCAGCAACAACTGCAACCAAGCGTTTGTGATAACCTGGAGTGAGTCTTTGCAGCGTTGTGGAGGAATGTTGGCCACTCATCTTTGCAGAATTGTTGTAATTCAGCCACACTGGAGGGTTTTCCAGCATGAACGGCCTTTGTAAGGTCATGCCACAGCATCTCAATAGGATTCAGGTCTTCATTTTGTTTTTCTTCAGCCATTCAGAGCTGGACTTGCTGGTGTGTTTTGGATCATTATTCTGCTGCAGAACCCAAGTTCGTTTCAGCTTGAGGTCACGAACAGATGGCCGGACATTCTCCTTCAGGATTTTTTGGTAGACAGCAGAATTCAGTTCAGGTCCTGAAGCAGCAGAACAGCCCCAGACCATCACACTACCACCACCATATTTTACTGCTGCTATAATGTTCTTTTCCTGAAATGCTGTGTTGATATAATGGGAAACTGTCTCAGACTGAAAGCGTTCAAGCTTTTGGAAAGCTGCTCGGGCATTATAAGAAATGTTGTGCCTGTAGTGAATTGTGTGTGACCTCTTGGATGAGTCGTCGCTGTGCTCTTGGGGTAATTTTGGTCGACCAGCCACTCCTGGGAAGGTTCACCACTGTTCCATGTCTTCTCCATATGTGGATAATGGCTCTCACTGTGGTTCGCTGAAGTCCCAAAGCTTTAGAAATGGCTTTATAACCCTTTCCAGATTAATAGATCTCAATTAATTTCTTTCTCAATTGTTCCTGAATTTCTTTGGATCTCGGCATGATGTGTAGCTTTTAAGGATCTTTTGGTGTGCTTCACTTTGTCAGGCAGGTCCTATTTAAGTGATGTCCTGGTTGAGAACAGGTGTGGTGATAATCAGGCCTGGGTGTGGCTAGAGAGTTAACTCAGGTGTGATAAACCATAGTTAAGTTATGTTTTAACAAGGAGAGGGGACACTTTTTCACACAGGGCCATGTAGGTTTGGATTTTTTTTCTCCCTTAGTAAAGAACACCTTCATTTAAAAACTGCATTTTGTGTTTACTTGTGTTGTCTTTGACTAATATTTAAATTGGTTTGATGTTCCGAAACACTTAAGTGTGACAAACATATAAAGAAATAGGAAATCAGGAAGGGGCAAAGACTTTTTCACTGTTAATATTTCTCAGTCTCCTTATTAGAATACAACCAGTAAAATACAGGAAATTTGTATGCAGTATTAAAAAAGAAACTGAGGCAATAGGGTACTGGGGAAAGTATTTAGCGTAACCACTTCTTACACATGAGCAATAGCAACATCTGACAGCTTCAACCGGATGCCAAGTTGATCTTTCTACAGTCTGAAGAAGCTTGATCAGGAATGGGAACAGGGTGAAAACAGGGTGATATGCTAAATCTCACAAAGATTGGACTGAAGTTTTTGGATTGAAGTTTTTGGGTCCAGTCGTCCACAGTGTGTTATATATCATTACTACCGTTGCTAAGTCAACAAGTCTAATGGTGGTCCAAGACTTTTGTACAGTACTGAACATTTATTCCAAGTAAACTGGGCGGTGCGGTTACAGAACCCTACAGTGGAACAGTGCCGTGTCCAATGTGTACCTCTGTCTTCAGCCAGTGAATTCTGGGATGCACTCCAGAACCACCCACAACCCTGACCAGAATCAGTGGGGGTAAAACGGTGGCTCGGTGTTTTAGGCCTACTTATCATTGCGGTTGTGAGATCAAATCTCAGCTTCGAAAAGCGTGCTGGGGCCTGGATCTCTGCTGAATTTTGCACACTTAGTGGGTCACGTATGAATTATTAACAAGAATTGTAAAAAACAGGATCATCCACTAAGATGTTGCTCAAACAACAAATCTTAGGGTGCCCTAAGACTTATGCACAGTACTGTATGTGTATATATAGCAGTTACTCATTAGTTGCCTAATGACAGAACACAATTACTGTGGATCACAAATAAAATAATGTGCACATTTAATGCATTTATAGTGAAAAAAAGCTCAGGGCTCTTAGAGGTGCAGCCCCGCCCCCCTCTGCTGAGGAACAACAGTTTTGCGGATGACCTGGAGCTGGAGTCAGAGAGGGACACTGATCTCCAGCCTGTCACTAACGTGTCAGAGTGAGTATAAGCACACCGAGCTGAAATGCATCACACACTATCCAAAAACAGCTAATCATGATGGACGAGACGTGATGCCTTGGTGTATCTTAAAAAAGATTTGAGACAATGAAGTGGTTGGATTGAGATTGGTAATGGCACTGGGTTTAATAGTGATGACCCACCAGATGTCTATGAGCATCCATTTCTGAACAAGTATGTAACAAGTAAGTAAAAATGTGCCTGTTGTTGGCTTAACATTGATGTGTAAGTATAGATAATTTGTATATAAAAGGTTATATAAGTAAATGTATTTATTTTTTAAGAAACCATAATTTTTAACATGATTTGGACTCAGGTGCAGACCGATGCTGGCTTGTGCTAGAGGCAAAGTCAGCCTATATGGGAGTCCCAGAGAAGGACCTTCCCTTATAATTGTTCAAGATATTTTAGAATCAAGAGTAAAGTGTTCGTATGATGGGTGAGAGACGTATATGAGGGAGAAAGAGGCCGTTTGATTGGGGATTTGATCCTGAGATCACACGGTTAATAGACATGGACATGTCCAATGTGCTGATGCTTGTTGTTGTTGTTGTGGCTTTTATTGACAGTTGGCAGACCAGCTTTTCATATTTTTTGCAATCCAGTAGTCTGTGCCTAATTGTTTCTCTGCTGATGCTGTAGTTTCACAAGGTGTCCCTCCTTAAAGCTAAACCTGTCTAAAGGTGTTAACACCACATGACAACACCATGGTGTCTGGGTAACGTAGTTCACAGGGCTGCCTTCTTAGACTTTCCCATATTCCTCACTGGTGATATGAAAATTTAAGGCGTGTGTCCTAACCCATCCCAATGTTTTGGAGATATCTTCTTGTCCTCCACGTGGCCAGACATGTACATTTCCTCTAAAGCTGTCTTTCATAACTTGCATTTCTAATGAGAAATACTTGAAGCCAAGTTCTAAATCTGTGACATTTGTGAATCCAGCTTATATGCGAGTTCCAGGATCTAGTGTAGCGTTCCTATGACAGGCTAGAGAGACATATGAGGGGAAAAAGAGTGTGTTTGAGTGGGGATTTGATCCTGGGAGCTCAGGATTATTAGGGATGTTCATTACCACTGCACCACTGATCTGGATGGAAGCTGGTTGTGTGGAATTTGCATGGTGTCACTGTGTCTGTTTGGTTTTTTTTTAAAGTTTGTCCAGTTTCCTCTCCATTCCCGGTGCACCAGAGTCCAGCTTACAGTGTACTGTATTTGATGCCTGTCCTTCTATGCAACTAAAGGCCTCTCTCCCATTGGCTAACGCTAATGTTGATGAATCCACCATTAAGACAACACTGAACTAAAATAGAGTGTATTGGCAGGGCTGCAATGAGACATTGCTGTCTATCATGTGGCATTTGGACAATTAAGGCAGAAGGCTACTGGAAAAACGTGTTGTGGACGAATGAGACCAAAATATATGTTTAAAAATAGATGTTTAAATGTTATGTCTGGAGAAAAGAAAACACTGCATTTGAGCTTAAGAACCTTATCCCATCTCTGAAACATGATTGTGGTAGTATCATGGTTGGAACTGGCCCAGGACGACTTGCCATCATTGATGGAAGAATGAGTTCTGAAATAAATCAGTGAATTCTAAAGGGTAATATCACAACATCTGTCCATGAACTGAATCTGAAGAGAAAGTCAAGCAAGCAAGACAAGCGACCCTAAGCACAAGTCGTTCTACCAAAGACTGGGGAAAGAAGAATCAAGTTAACTAAAAGAATCAAGAATCAAGTTAACTAAATTAAAAATGAACTTCATACAATAGAAATGCTGTGGAAACCGGTCATGTGAGAAAACCCACCAACATAAGCTCTTCTGAATGAAGGAATTGGTTAGAATTCCTCCAAGCTGATGTGCAATGCTAATCAAGAGTAACTAGAATCATTTTGTTGCCAGTTTTTCCTGAACAAGGCGATCACACAAGCTACTGAAATCAAAAGTTTACACAGTCTTCCCACTCAGATATGGAATACTGGATTTTCTTTAACTAAATAGCTGGGTGGCTTGGTAGGTAGCACTGTTACCTCACAGCATGAAGGTCTTGTGTTTGATCCCCAGGTGGAGTGGTCTGGGTCCTTCGGTGTGTTGTTTGCATGTTCCTCCCACAGTCCAAAGAGATGTGTTAATTGATTACTCTGAGTATATGACAGACTGTATAAAATATTGTCTCGTTGTTCTGATGTTTTAGGTAATATTCAGGCAGAAATATAGAAAATTCTGGCCTACAAATGTTCAGGCAGCACTGTACTTAACTTAGCCTGAACGGATGGCTTCAGTAGGCTGCTAAGCTCCGTAATCAGTTAGCTAAGATCTGTGAAAGAGCGATTATTTACACTTACGCTCCCCCACAAGATCGTTAGCGCTTCTAAACAGGACCAGGCTGGTGCAAATGGGGCAGACTTCCAGCATCCAGAGCCGGGTTCCCATGGGTGTAGATTGCCTGTGAGCAGGCTATTAGCTGAACCTCTGTGCCCCATTAATCGTGTATTATGTGGAACGGTCTGGCCGCACGCTTTGATAACTGTTAACGTTCCTGAGGCTGTGTATAGCATTGCTACCCTACGTGCTATCATAAAACAGTGTCCATCGTTCTTACAAAAAACGTTCAAACCGTTCAGTCAGCGTAAATGCTCTGGAAATATGTCGGCTCCTTGAACTTCGAACGTTTTTGTTAAACAATGCACATTGTGAACCAGTAGAGGGCAGTGGAGATGTTTCTTTTCTTCTGTCCATTGATCAGGGAGTCGGTTCTCTGTGCTCTGGGGTTAAATGGCAAACAATTTCCATGAGTCGTAGATAGAAATGTCACGTACTTCATGTACACGTCCTGCTTTTGCGAACACACGCACACGCATTTATCTGATCAGCAACAGTAAAACCACCATCCTAATATTGTGTGGGTCGATCCCTTATGTGTCGCCAAGTGTCTGACCCTTCGAGCCATGGACATAACAAGACCTCTAAAGGTCTCCGGTGGCATTCTGTCACATAATCGATGAGTGGATACTAACCATGGATAAAATGGCAAAATATCTTCCTTAGCCTATCACTTGGGACTTGGGTTTAAGCCCCAGAGATGCCTTACAGCCTGGTCGGGCATTATGCAGGTATGATATGCCTTGTCTGAGGGAGGGAAGGCCGTACGGGGGCCACCAAGCCTTGGACCTCGTACAGGGTACATGTTCCAGACTTTCATTCAGGGCTTCCTCCCATCTCTGGAAACCAACCTGGTAGACAGATTACAAAACTAAATTGAACTATGTAATGTAAATGCCCAATCAAAAGTGGATTTATTCTATGGATAGGATTCAGACCCACTTAAAACGCGGTGTAAAGCAGTACTTAAAATAAATAAAGATTTTTAAAATGAGCACCATAGAACAGTTTTAGCAGTGATTACTGTAATTTATTGTCATTTAATTACAGTTTTGTACAGTTAATTAACAGTTTTACTGACAGCTGAGCTGTAATGTTACTGTAAAAATATGTGGCAAATATTTTTACAGCCTGATTATGAAATTAACTGAGGTAATTACAGTACTGTGCGAAAGTCCTAGGCCACCATTTAATTAGATTTGTTGTTTTAGGAACGGTATAATGACCATATACGACTATTTCCCAGTTTCCTTATAAAGATACAAAGACAAAATACAGGAAATGTACACAAAATACAAATAAAGTCAGTAATTAGTGTGACTGTAGAAGGGTCTTGGCAACCCAGATGAAGCTGACCGATGCTGCTATTGCTTAAGTGGAAGTGGAAGTCACACTAAATACTTGCCACTGTATCCTACAGAAGCTGTTTTTCCGACTTTTAAATACTGTATACAAATGTCATGTATTTTCTGGTTGTACTCTAATAAAGAGACGGAGAAATAATTAAATATGGTCATAATACCATTGTTAAAACAACAAATTTAATGGTGGCCTGAGACACAGAACTGTACAATGTGGGAGGAAAACTGAGATACAGCATGGAAAATATGAAAAGTGGAGTCAGTATGGAAAAATGCTACACATTTGAATCTATGACTTGCCAGTGTGAATAACAATGAAGATGGTTGGCGTTACAGGACTACTGACAATACGCTCAGTGTTCTGGGAAGTGTGTCATAGTTAACAGTTACTGTATGTTGTGTTTTGCTCTCTGACCTTTCTAACAACTGGTCCCAAGTTGGGTTACATTAACGTATTAGTGTGTAGTAATAATAAGTGTGAAATACGTGCGTAATCCCAAGTGGTCCATATGCTGTAGGTGTGTAATTTTATATGTAAGTTATGTGTCTATTACTTATTTAGTTATGACACTTGCAGTTTTATGACTGTAAAGATTGTAGCTTATGAAAACTGTGGTAATTATTGGGTTATTGTTATACGTTTCTAAAATATAGACAAACTTTAGTCATATTAAAATCTGACATATATACTAGGGGTATAAGTCAAGTCAAATTTATTGCTATAGCACTTTTTACAACAGAGCATTGCCCAACACCGCTTCACAACTATTTGGACGAAACAGAGTAAGCCTATGGCGACAGTGGCAAGGAAAAACTCTTTGTGATGTTTTGATGAGGACTAAAAAAAAAGGTTAAAAAAGGGATCCAGCTTAGACTTGTATATGTAAGATTTAAATTAATTTACTTAAATAATACATTTATAATAATAGTTTAAATGCCCAGATGGAGAGAATATAATGAAATAAAATAAAATGTAATACAATAATAGACATTTTAATCATGTAGCACCTGTGAGTTTTTTCAACCCTAATATTTATCTTTAAACCTGCGGATGGATTTTTCTAAGCTCCGATAGGGTTCCGCTTCTCCGCCTTCGCTGCCCATACTACATCTCTCCTCCACAAAGGATCTGTTGTCGCTGCCCGGGCCTGTTTGATCTTTGCAGTTTAATGAGCTTTCACTCATCTCACACTGAGATGTGATGGTAACAGCTGGCTCTCTCTGCCTTTCTTTTTGCTCCGGCTCAATTCTCTCTCCCTCCCTCTTTCTTTTATTTCTCCTTCTCCCTCACTGCGAGTGCGAGTGCGTGCTTATTTGTTTGGATGCCACGGAGAGGGAGGTCGGTCCAAATGGCGTAAGGGGGGATATTTTTTCTCTTTCCTCGCGTCAGCTCTACCCTCATGGCAGTGTTGCTCACAATCTTTCTCCTGCGCCGACCTTTGACTTTGGCCTGTTAACTTAAGAGAAGGGAGAGGCCCAAAGTCGTCATCCCCGTGTCTGCAGCTGAAGCAGCCTGCCCGTGCTGGGGGTGGGGAGAGAACAATGCCATGCCATAGCTATGCCTCTGTGACACTGTATGTGTGTGTGTGTACGTACACCTTTCATCATCGCATACCACTGCCCACTGTGTGCACAACACGTGGTCAAAATATATTTATATCATTTAGAATGTGTGTGGAATTTTGTCATGAACGTTACTGGTCGATTTTTGATCAATCATTGCAAATAATTCTAGTACAAAAATGATGGAAATCAAAAAATAGATACAGCATGTATCATCTGGACTGACATTAATGTCACTGCTGAGAAATTAGTATGTTTTTATAATGACTAAACATTTTGGCTTGAATTGTCACATTGCTGATCTTAGCTAAACTTAGTTTAGGTTTTAGCTTGGGTGATCCTTAAATTAGAGAAACATCCCCGGCTTTTAAAATAATAGAAATATTTTATTATAAAAATAAATAGCTTAAGTATTGAATCCACCATAAAATCTAAAGCACCACAATCAATATGACTTCCATTTTATGTCGTAAACATTAATACTTTGCTAATTTGCCCTTACTTTGCTAATTTTACAGTGATAAAAAGTGAGCAACTGATTAAAAATCACAATGTGTTTTTTATAACTTAAAAACACATAGAGTTAATTATTTGTCCTCATATCTATACATCTGCACATTTTTGAACAATATTATCATCATTAATTACGACGAATTATTTGAGGCTAGCACTTGTTTACGTCGTAACCATGGAAACAAAGACCGTCACGAGAGAAGACGAATTTTGATGCCTGGAGATGTGAGTATTAATTTAATTAGCATTTACGCCATTGTCAGTATTTTACAAAAAAAAAAGTAAAAATTTGCATTATTTATACGTATTTAAAGTGCATCTTGTACGTGACTTTTATTCGGGATAAAGTGAAAGCTGCCGGTTCACATAAAAGTCACACCAACACATAAAAAGTATTAATTATTTAAAAATGATTAATATTTAACTGTAAACCGGATTTAAATTCCACATAAGTTGGGTTGTAGGCATCACTGATTCACTACTTTAAAGTATGTGAACGTTGTCTTGAAATAATTCAAATCAAATGAGTACAAGTTTAATTTTACAAAATGTGAAATAGTACATGGAAGAATCGCCCATAGTCCAGAGATGGTGTGGATAACAAATAGCAGGTTAGGAATTTTAGGTTTTCATTTAGTACTTAGGTTAAGGTCAAGGTGAGACATGCTTGCATTCGTGCCATATTTATTGATTGAGTATGTAATAATAAAGTGTAATAAACGTATTAGATTCCTCAATTATTATTAACACACTGCGTCGATTTCAATACTGAGCTACATCGGGCAACCCTAATGAAAGCACTTCGCCTGGTATTACTGCTACAAAGCCCTGCTCCGCTGCTCTGTAGGTTAGATAAAGCGAGCACCTGGCCGCCAGAATTGCCAAGGTGAACAGAGCTGGAGCACGAGCAGGTGCGTGAGTGAGTGAGTGGGTCGGCTGAATGAGCGAGTGAAAGAATGAGTGGCCGTCTGCTCCCGCTCAGATCGCCTCCTCTTGCCTTGTGACAGTGGGCTCTGTGGTTTACCAAAGGCTCAAAAGATTGATTTATTCTCAGCAAACAGAGAAGGGCTTCTTGTGGCCGTGGCAGGGCCTGGTCGTCCACTCCAACCCTGAGACAAAGAGCCATTGTCTGGGGCTCTGCACACTCCAACAATGGGCTGATTGACAAGCAGCTCTAGTCGTACCAGGCTTCTGGCCCAAGACGGCAATGGCGGCTTTGTTAGAAACACTCTTATCGTAAGGAACAATCACCTTAGGGCCTGGCCAGGCTTGTGCTGTGCAAAAATTTCCAGTTTTTTTTTAATATATATAAAAGAGAGCAATTGGTGTATTTTTTTAAACAGGACGCAGTAGCGACTTAACATGTTATAGGTTTAGATATGACAGGATTTTGTGGCTCCTAACAAATCGTCATGACATGTTAAGGAAAATGAAACTTTACTAATTGGACACTATCAATAACTGATCAGTAAATTCTCTCGCTCATTTTCAGAGCTAAAGTCAATATCCCTAGTAAAACAGAACGAATGTACTGTACACTCTACATTACTGCCTTGTGTGCTCTATCTATGTGTGTGTGTGTATACATTGGTCTGTGTGTGTATGTAAAACTGTGCGGGAGCGTGCAAGTCGTGATGAATAGGACAGGATCGTTGGCTCACTAATGCCTCTTCAGCACGGCTTGCCAGCACAAGTCTCTTTATCTGGGCCGTCACGGCCACCCTTTCTTCCCTCTTTAACAGTAATTGCGTTTCGTTACAGTGTGTCAGAGCTAACAAGCGACCGAGGAGAAAAAACAGAGCGAGAGGGATGATGGATAGAGATAACAGAATGCAGAACCATGTTTAGAGCAGATCATTCACACAGGTATGCTGTGGGATGAATTTTGAGACGAGCTACTTGGAGTGTAAAAATAGGGAAATGACATTTAAATGAAGAATTCGGGCTCAGACAGACGATAGGGCACGGGTTAAAGTGCAGCCAGGTGCCACCACTAATTTGGTCCAATCAGAGGTGGCACAAGTTCAAGTTCTTTACTTAAGTACAAGTACGACTAATCTGATTGTGAAAATACTCAAGTAAAAGCTGAAGTAAACGTACTTGAAGTAAAAAAGCTTTTCTAACTCCAATTTTTTAAAACAGGAACATGAGGGTGCATAATGGTTTGTTCTACAACTGCATGAGTTCCCAAAATATACAAAATACTTTTGATGTTTCTGAGTCAATGCTGCTAAATCCTTCATAATTAAACATGCCAACATGTCACATCAGTAATGCAGTAACTCATGATATTTAACCCAAACAATAGTTATCATCGACTACTTCAAGCGCTGCCGCTGTATTTTAGTCAAACAAACTGCAGCTTCACTAGTTTTTGAGCACTTCTTCTGTTAAACCCTCCTCTATGCTACTTAATTTAAAAATACCTAATGAAAATCTTATAAATATTCTATATTTCTCTTTAATACATGTCCATCACAGAAATAGAATTCAGTGTCCCAGGGACATGGATAAACCTCTAGTGTCTGATTAATAAAAACAGCGTAAAGTGTATACAGTTATTTTGGGAGTAGACTGCATTATGCTGAACGTTAAACGGCGTTAGAAAGACCTCTATAAGGGTTATACTTTCAGAGTGTTGTGCATGACTCACACACACAGTCTTGAACAGAAAAAATGACTCGCCTCTGACTGATATTTGGTCTTTCGGCAACAATTCTGACGAGAATTTCCTGCAGACTGGGATTTTGGCCACTGCTGGTCGACCGTACACTTTGACAGACCTGCAAATCCAGCTCCTTCTTTCACACTATGGCCTAAATGCAATCACTCCTTTCCCATTTTCCACACATCGAACAAGATGTTTACTGCACTGTACCACCTTTTCTCAGTCTGAATCCCATCGTACACATTGCAGGTATTCATAGCCCGATCATCCTGAAGTTACTACCGCCTAACGATGCAAGGTGACTCGTTTTTAGCCCAGGGAGTACATATTTATGGAGAGTTTCTATTGACAGAATGATTACTCTTGCTTATCATTGCTCTGTTAACCTCAGGGACCTCAAGCACTGTGGTAGCCTAGCAGTTAAGGTGCCAGACTTTGAACCAGAAGGTCCACGGTTCAAATCCCGCCACTGTTGGATCCTTGAGCTTGGATTGTAAGATTGAATCAGTTATAAGTCACTCTGGATAAGGGGGTCTGCTAGCTGACATAAAGCAAAGTCTTTTTCAGATAAAAGTCACTGTTTTTGGAAACAAGCAATTAAAGTTGTGGTGACCAGCAAAATGTCTGCACATTGTCAAAATTATCCGCTGTTTCTATCCTTCAAGGGACATATGGTCTCCACAAATATCTGGTCTGACATGCACACACACTGTACTTCTCTCCACCAGGGGCTGACTGGTGTGGAAGAGATTGCTTCCACCCAGGGCAATTCCGACATCCCCACGCACTGTAAGAGAAAATCAGACTCGACCTTCCGGCCTGTCTAGCACTGTGGATTCATCTGCGGGATCCTTCATGTGGTCCAGTAACTGCAGGGAAGTGTGTTTCAAATAGAGTGACACAGTGTACCAGTAGGTAGGCCTCATTACTGGCATTCTCAGTGGTGCCTATGTATGATTCTAAGTTGGACAAGAGTTTCTTACCCAATACTCCTGAGATAAAACCTTCAGCCGGCTGAACAGCATGTTAATCTGTAACAGATAAAAGCAAGAGAGAAATCAGTGGGATGCAAGAAGCGTTTTTTCACAGTGGCCTGCTTTTATGGCCATAAAGGCGCTTGGCAATGCTCATTTTCAAAGAGCTGCCCAGAGGCACTTCAGAAAGCCCAGAGCATTAATGTTTCGGCTGGAGGGTTTTTAGCTCTCCACCAAAAAGAAACTGGTAGTAAACATACCTTTAATAATCCGATAACTGTAGAAAATCCAATCTGGTCAGTAATCCGATCAAGAGTATACACATGCACTTGAGATAATAGGAAACCTCCGGGTTTACGTCACTGGGGCAGTAATCAGATTTTTACTTTTCAACCAGCCAATGATCTCAAAAAACATGACATAAAGTTCAAACTTTAATATGAAACAACACAATTATTCATTTTACTGAGTATATACTGCATTTCAGTGTTCGACAGCTGTTTCGCTGCTTTTAATTCCGTGGCTGCGAGACCCGGCGATAAAAAATCCACTAAAGTCATTGGAAAAAGAAGCCAAATAAAGCCAAATCTTTAGAATACACGGACCTGGCAATCGGGGTGGAAGGCTCACGCACATGCGCAGACCCGAAAGCACAGAATATAATCAGTTATACATGCTACGAGTACTCTGATTACTGGAGTAAAATCCAGCTCTCTTGATCGGATTTCTTAATCTGATTTTTAGATCGGCGTATTAAGTGCATGTAAACATTTCGACAGCTACAGAAAATTCCATTTAATAGGATAATGGGACACCTTCGCGTTTATATGAGTCAGGCATTAACCGGATTTCAATTTTGCAACCAGCCAATAATCTCAGAAATATTTGATGTACTTCAAACTTTAATATTAAATAATCAAAGTACTCATTTTCTTGAGCATATACTGCGTTTTAGAGTCTCCACAAAGTGTCCGACAGCCATTACGCTGCCCTTAATTCTGTGGCTGCCAGATCCAGCGAGAAAGAAATTCTAGTCAATGGAAAAAGAAGCCAAACACTGTAAAGGCAAATCTTTCGAATATGCAGACCTGGCAACTGTGGTGGAAGGCTCGCGCACATGCACAGGCTTTTTTTACTTTTATACATTAGTTTCATGTGTTGTTTCAGCCAATTAAGTTTTAGATTCAACATTGTGGAGGGCTTGTGCTTCTATCTGAACTTTAAAGCTAGATTTAAGTACGGACTAAATGTTGTGTAATTGCTAAACGTTTAGGGTTCTATTAATGGTTTGTAAGTTACAGGTTACATTAGGGGTGGGCAATATGAGAATATTTTATCTCGTCATGATAGATGTTGTCGCGACAGTATATCGAGGATATCGTCAGTGCTTAAAGAACACTAACCAAATGCATGTGTCGTTATGAGAGTGGAATTAGTCCTGCTTGGACCAAGTGCAACACATTTTGGATAAAAATCACTTTACTAAATGTGGGGTGGGATCAAATTTCAATAGTAGTTCTTAAGAATATGTCACTACTGATGCATTTTATCTGCACGATAAATATCATACATCGTTAAAATGTCGTTAAATATTGTGATATAATGCTTTTACCAATGAATGTCAATCTCAGGTGGGTTAATTTGAATAGTAGAACATCCAATATTTCATTTTCCCATTTAGTTTATGTACATTCTTTCCCTATACATCATCAATGTGCAGCATAGCGTATATAGGTTGACAAACTGGATTAATCCAAGGAGCATTAAGAAGAGCTCACCAATTTTATAAGCTTTTTTTGCCATTTATATAGCCACTAATATTTCTGTACTGTAGACATGATTGTCAGTTTCTTCGCTTGGATTTAGCACCGCTGGCAACATCTATGAACTTTGAGACTGTCGTCATCTATAAAGATGTGCAGAGCTGCAATGATCGGAGGGCACGTGAGGCAGCAGGTTTGGCTCATAAGCCTGTTAGTCATGGTGTAAGGCGGCACCACAGTGCGTTGCCTCGCCCTTAATAAGGATATGTAATACTGTGTGTGCTAGGCTGGCCCTTTGATGGTCGGGATGAAAGAGGTCTTTGCTTGACTAAAACCACAGGGACCTCTGGTTGGATGGGCGTGGATATGTGCGTATATATGTGTGGGGTGAGTTGAATCTGTCTAAGTGTGGCATTCATTAATAAGCTACTCTGAGCTGGTTAAAGTCCCCATAAGGATAGAAAGGCAAACTCTGTGAGTGTGTGTGACGTCACCAAGCCTCCCGGATCCACTCTAGCCCGCTAGCCAGACAGTATCTGGCCGCCAGGCAATGCTTCTAGGTGTCTTTACATGTCTCACATGATGTGCTGGCTACTTAAAACGTCCACAAAAAGGCATTTTAGCAGACAGCGGAGGTGAGGGCCAATGTTTGGGCAAGCATGCTTTATTGTGCGGAATCCCCCCGCCCTCCACAGTCCAGACTGAGGCTAATCACTGTGCTGTTCCCCTCCTCCAGCAGGAGGGCTATTCTTAGAGCCTCCAGCCTTTTAGCGTCCCAGCGCTGCGCTCCCAGAGCCCGCAGTGCAACACAACCACACAAAAGCACTTCAACTTTTGACTCGGAGCGACGGGGACAAGAGTGCACTCTGACTTGACTACCCGTGGGGGAGGGGTTGCGTGTATGTGTGTGCGCGAGGGCGGGTGCGTGCTGCAGTAACGGACCCAAACCACATGATATCTATTCTGGGCCACAAAGCATTTTCAGGACGCTTTTATTGCATTTCTCGCTAGCTTAGTCATGGGGACTTTGGGCTGAACGCAGCACTTCTTTCACGGCTCACATTTCAGTGATGTAAGGCTGAGGTTATTAAAGGAATGCATACTCCAGAGTTTTTCTCTCTAATTTAGTGTCTGTATGGTCTTAATCAATGCCAACTGCAATTGTTTTGGACGTTTTCCTGCGCCGAGAAATGAAAAATGATGCTTTGATTTAGAGCGGGTCCCATTGGCACTGAGGCCAAGTATCAGGATTGTATCAGTCCGTGCGTAAATGCGCCCACGGGCACGTTTATATCCGATTGAAATCTAATTGCTCAAACCACTTCAGGAGGCAGCCACATATGTTTCAAGTGTAACTGCGGCCGTCCCGCCAAGGAACATCTGAAAAGCAAATGTTTGAGACAAATGAGACAGCAGCATTATACTTAAGTTTATACCACAAGTTTGTGGACATCCTGAGCTGTTTCAGCAACACTCACTTGTTCATTCATTAATTTCCGGATTCTCCATAGACAAGCACTGGCAGTAGAATGGGTCGTACTGATACCCCAGTGACTCTCAGTATGACACATTTATTGGTTTACGCTTCCAACAAGTCAGTTCATCGACTTTCAGTCCATAGAGAATTGGAACTTTGATTGAGAACTTGGCTGGCTTGCACAGAACCTTGACCTCAACTCCATCAGATACCTTGAAAATGCACTGGAATACCAAAAAGGTGAGCCATAGTCTATAGTATCCATATAGTGTACATGTGAGTGGTAAAACGAATTGATTCTTTGCTTTCATGGTCTGGTGTGACCCCCCCCCCCTTGTGCAGCAGTAACTGTAAGTAAACATTTCTCATAACATGATCTGCTGCGCCATTCTGACTTCTAAAGGCTCATCAATGCACTGCTTACAGCAAAGTCGAAGCTCCAGCCAGACCTACTTGTGATCCTTTGCTAGCCCATCGCTCTGGACTTGGGTGGAGATGTTGGATGTTTGAGTATCGGTGATCAGTGAGTAATTATATTAGATAAGCCTCGGCTCATATCTGTGTGGCGTCGAAAGACATTCCATGCCAGCAATAAAGGTTCTAGCATGACCACTTTGCTCATCCATTTACAGCGTTTGGCAGACGCTCTTATCCAGGGCAACTTTCAGACGCGCTTTGTATTCATCCCAGCAGACGTTACCTCATGCTAGTACAAATAAGCAATAGCCCAAGAGCACAGTCCACCTGTGACCCTGTCAGGGATTGATGTAGGGTAAATCCCCAAACAATCATAAAGAGTGCCATTTGTAGAAAATAAATGATTAAATACAAGTATGTACACTGTGTCACTTGTAACACCGTCATAACATAAATCAGATGGGTGTAAGGTGCAGAATGAAGGGTGTAGGGTGCAGAATGAAGGGTGCAGGGTGTAGATTGGAATGAAGGGTGTGGAGTGCAGAATGAAGGGTGTAGAGTGCAGAATGAAGAGTGTAGGGTGCAGAATGAAGGGTGTAAGGTGCAGAATGAAGGGTGTAGGGAGCAGAATGAAGGGTGTAGGGTGCAGAATGAAGGGTGTAAGGTGCAGAATGAAGGGTGTAGGCTGCAGAATGAAGGGTGTAAGGTGCAGAATGAAGGGTGTAGGGAGCAGAATGAAGGGTGTTTAGGTGCAGAATGAAGGGTGTAGGTTGCAAGAATGAAGGGGTGTAGGGAGCAGAATGAATTGTGTAGGAGCAGAATGAAGGGTGTAGGGTGCAGAATGAAGGGTGTAGGGTGCAGAATGAAGGGTGTAGGGAGCAGAATGAAGGGTGTAGGGTGCAGAATGAAGGGTGTAAGGTGCAGAATGAAGGGTGTAGGGAGCAGAATGAAGGGTGTAGGGTGCAGAATGAAGGGTGTAGGGTGCAGAATGAAGAGTGTGGGCTGCAGAATGAAGGGTGTAAGGAGGATTTCTGGATCCTCCGTAGACAAACAGTGGCAGTAGAATGGCCTGTACTGATACCCCAGTGACTCTCAATTTGACACATTTATACATACAGGTGTCTGCTTCCAACAATTCATCAACAAAGTCCATAAAGAACTGGTTCACCAACTTGGAGAACTTGCCTGGCTTGCACAGAACTTTGAACTGAGCTCCATCAGACACTTTGAAAATGGACTGGAATGCCAAAAGGGAGCCAGGGCTTATTGCTTAACATCAGAAGTCAATCTTAGAATCATGTTTCAAAATCTAGTGGAGAGCTCTTCTAGAAGAACAAAGGTTGTTGTTGCAGCAAATGTGGGGGCAAACTCAGGATTAATATCCATGTTTTTGATGGGATTTTGGGTGTCCACAAACTTTTGTCTGTATACGTTTCGGTCTTCACTTTGGATGTGTGCACATTGGAGCAGTGCAGGACAATATAATTCTGCTTTCGTCTACACTTGGGTGACACAGCGATCCAATACCTGGCCAGGTGAGCATCGCATACAGACACGCCTGGGAGGGGCAGCTGGTCGGGCACCAGAAAAAGGCGGGGTTAAACAGAAAAACGAACAATGCCTGAAGTATTTATAGCTCTACAAAATAGGTTTTTCACATGAACTGACCGTAGACGTTCTCCATAGAAGTCCTTGTTGGATTTCAGAGACTGTTCTCCATTCTCTTCTTACTGAAAACAGCTTGAAGTTATTCTGGGGGTTAACTTACCGCACGCTACAGATGTGGTGAAAAGAGATTAAGGTTGGAAAAACTCTATGGTGCCGTCCTTTAACACTGCGCACTTTGGACTGTGTTTGCTTTTGGCGTGTAGCTGACAAAGAAGGGATGAAAGCATGGGATGCTTGTCCATTCAGTTGTTCCCCATGTAGTTTGACAGTACCCACAGCGAGGCATGTTCGTTCACGTCCCCGCATCGCCTTGTCATGGTTTTATTACCACACAGCTGTGTGTTTGTTAGTTTTGGTGCTCTTTTATGTCGTGGTAAGACTGAGCGCTGGCCTGACCTTAATGTGTTTCTATCTTGATGATAAGATTAGGAAGAAACTCCAGAAACTGATTGTCTTCTTTCCTGTTTATCTAGTCCTGATAACAGTCCCACTAGCTCTGCGTTGCCGAGCTGAGGTCAGAGGAGCATACATAAAGAAATCCTGAAATTACATATAAAAAAAAGAGATAACAAGAAATAATCAAAGGGCTGACCTCATCAAATCAGCACAGGCCAGAGCAATTGTGAAAATCCTCGTTGGTCCTCTCAGCTTGTTTACTTCCCCCATTTCCCCACTAATGGTGCCTCTCTGAAGTGTTACGATTGTTTATCTTATTACTGAGCACAACATCGCTAGCAGTATCTCCCCAATCAGGGCCTGAGACGAGCTGATTTGTTCCGACTGCACAGTGAGACTTACCTGAACTGATATATTGAGTGCGTTTACCTTCACTTCATAATCAAGATACTGCAGAAAATCAGATTTTGTCAGTAATCTGATCGAGTATACATGCACTTCAGCAATCAGACAGTGGGCTGACATGACTTTTAGGTAATTCTCGGATTTATGCTTTGCAAACAGCCAATAATCTCACAGAAAGATGTGACGTGAACAGTTCTTTATATTAAATCATCACGTTTCATTTTCTTGGCTATATACTGCATTTCAGAATCCCCACAATGTGTTCGATAGCCGTTTTGTGAGTGCTGTGTTTATTTCCAGGGTTGCCAGATCCCACGACCACCTGATTTATGTAAATAAGACCACATGAAGGTGAAATCTCTACGAATAAGCGGACCTGGAAACCATGTTTTTTCCAATAACTGGTAACTGATATACATGCAGTGAGAAATCAGATTACTGAAATGAAATCCAGCTCTCTTTGTCAGACTTCTTAGTCTGATTCCTAGATCGGAGTATCCTGTACCCCTTTCTGATTTCCTATTTTTTTGCATGTTTGTCACACTAAAGTGTTTCGGAACATCAAACCAGTTGAAATATTAGTCAAAGACAACACAAGTAAACACAAAATGCAGATTTAAATGAAGTTATTTATTATTAAGGGAGAAAAAATCCAAACCTACATGGCCCTGTCTGAAAAAGAGATTGCCCCACTTGTTAAAACAAAGCTATGGTTTATCACACCTGAGTTCACTGTCTCTAGCCACGCCCAGGCCTGATCATTGCCACACCTGATCTCAACCAGGACATCACTTAAATAGGACCTGCCTGACAAAGTGAAGTACACCAAAAGATCCTTAAAAGCTACACGTCATGCCGAGATCCAAAAGAACATTCAGGAATAATTGACAAAGAAAGTAATTGAGATCCATCAGTCTGGAAAGGGTTATAAAGCCATTCTAAAGCTTTGGGACTCCAGCGAAACCACAGTGAGAGCCATTATCCACAAATGGAGAAGACCTGGAAAACAGTGGTG
Organism: Ancistrus triradiatus; assembly: GCA_025084515.1. Taxonomy (NCBI): domain Eukaryota; kingdom Metazoa; phylum Chordata; class Actinopteri; order Siluriformes; family Loricariidae; genus Ancistrus; species Ancistrus triradiatus. Next base: position 93,764 of record JAJAGP010001790.1, on the reverse strand, counting down.
AACCTTCCCAGGAGTGGCCGTCCGAGCAAAATTACCCCAAGAGCACAGAAACGACTCAATCCAAGAGGTCACAAAAGGACCCCACAACAACATCCAAAGAACAGGCCTCACTCGCCTCAGTTAAGGTCAGTGATCATGCCCTCCACCTGGGCAAAAATGGCCTGCATGGCAGAGTTCCAAGATGAAAACCACTGCTGGGCAAAAAGAACATTAAAGCTCGTCTCAGTTTTTTCAGAACACATCTTGATGATCCCCAAGACTTTTTGGGAAAACATTTCTGTGGAGTGACAAGACAAAGTTGAACTCTTTGGAAGCGGTGTGTCCCATTACATCTGTATTTGTAAAAGTAACACAGCATTTTCAGGAAGAAGAACATTATAGCAGCAGTAACATATGGGGGTGGTAGTGTGATGGTCTGGGGCTGTTTTGCTGCTTCAGGGACCTGGAAGACTTGCTGTGATAAATGGAAAATATGAATTCTGCTGCTACCAAAAAATCCTGAAGGAGAATGTCCGGCCATCTGTTCGTGACCTCAAGCTGAAACGAAAACTTGGGTTCTGGCAGCAGGACATGATCCAAAGCACACCAGCAAGTCCATCTCTGAATGGCTGAAGAAAAACAAAATGAAGGACTTTTTGGAGTGGCCTAACGCTTGGTTGCAGTTGTTTCTGCTAAGGGGTGGCCCAACCAGTTTATTAGGGTTAGGGGGCAATCACTTTTTCACACAGGGCCATTTAGGTTTGGATTTTTTTTTTCTCTCTTAATAATAAATACTTTCATTTAAAAAACTGCATTTTGTGTTTACTTGTGTTTGTCTTTGACTAATATTTAAATTGGTTTGATGTTCCGAAAAACACTTACAGTGAGGCAAAAAAGTATTTAGTCAGCCCTGATTGAGCAAGTTCTCCTACTTAGAAAGATGAGAGAGGTCTGTAATTTTTCATCATAGGTACACTTCAACTATGGGAGACAAAATGAGAAAAAAAAATCCAGGAAAACACATTGTAGGATTTTTAAAGAATTTTAATTGACTAAATCAAGGCGGAAAAATAAGTATTTGGTCAATAACAAAAGTTCAACTCAATACTCTGTAACATAAACCTTTGTTGTCAATGACAGAGGTCAAACGTTTCCTGTAAGTCTTCACCAGGTTGGCACACACACTGTATATAAGTATTTGGTCACCCCACAAACAAGGCAAGATTTCTGACTCTCACAGACCTGTAACTTCTTTAAGAAGCTCTTCTGTCCTCCCACTCATTACTTGTATTAATGGCACCTGTTGGCCTCGTTATCTGTATAAAAGACACCTGTCCACAGCCTCACACAGTCAGACTCCAAAACTCAACCATGGCCAAGACCAAAGTGCTGTCGAAGGACACCAGAAAGAAAAAATTGTAGACCTGCACCAGGCTGGGAAGGAGTGAATCTACAATAGGCAAGCAGGTTGGTGTGAATAAATCAACTGTGGAAGCAATTGTAAGAAAATGGAAGACATACTAGACAATTGATAATCTCCCTCGATCTGGGGCTCCACGCAAGATCTCATCCCGTGGGGTCAACATGATCATGAGAACAGTGACCAAAAATCCCAGAACTACACGGAGGGACCTGATGAATGACCTGCAGAGAGCTGGGACCAAAGTAACAAAGGCTACCATCAGTAACACACTACGCTGAGAGGGACTCAGATCCTGCAGTGCCAGGCGTGTCCCCTGCTTTAAGCCAGTACATGTCCAGGTCCGTCTGAAGTTTTTGCCAGAGAGCATATGGATGATCCAGAAGAGGATTGGGAGAATATCATGTGGTCAGATGAAACTAAAATTGAACTTTTTTGGGTAAAAAAACCAACTGGAGGAAAAAGAATGCTGGGGTTGCATCCCAAGAACACCATACCTACTGTGACGCATGGGGGGTGGAAACATCATGCTTTTGGGGCTGTTTTTCTGCAGAGGGGGGACAGGACGACTGATTCGTGTTAAGGGAAGAATGAACGGGGCCATGTATCGTGAGATTTTAAGCCAAAACCTCCTTCCATCAGTGAGAGCATTGAAGATGGAACGTGGTTGGGGCTTCCAGCATGACAATGATCCCAAACACCGCTCGGGTAACGAAGGGAGTGGCTCCGTAAATAAAGCATTTCAAGGTCCTGGAGTGGGCCTAGCCAGTCTCCAGACCTCAGCCCCATAGAAAATGTTTGGAGCAGTTGAAAGTCCATGTTGCCCCAAAACGTCACTAGAGGGAGATCTACATGGAGGAATGGGGCCAAAATACCAGCTACAGTGGTGTGCCAACCTGGTGAAGACTTACAGGGGGAAACGTTTGACCTCTGTCATTGCCAACAAAGGTTATGTTACAAAAGTATTGAGTTGAACTTTTTGTTATTGACCAAAAACTTATTTTCCCATCTCACCATGTTTTACAATTAAATTCTTTAAAAATCCTACAATGTGATTTCCTGGATTTTTTTTCTCATTGGTCTCTCATAGTTGAAGTGTAGCTATGATGAAAATTACAGACCTCTCTCAAAGCTTTTCTAAGTTGGAGAACTTGCACAATCAGTGGCTGACTAAATACTTTTTTACCCCACTGAACTTGACCACTTCAATAATCAGATAACTGCAGAAATCGGACTGTGATCGGATTATTAAGTGCATGTAAACACACTCAGTGTTTAACACACAGAGCCTCATGTTTGCCGAACACACCCTGTTCGTGTAACGCAAGGGGGTGGGCCCTTCAAAGCAAGAGTGTTGATGGCACTAATGGCGTGGCTGTTTCCTCTCCCACGCTGCACCTCTTTGATCTTTATTTAGCTCGCTTCTGTCATTGTCATGACCACAACATCCTATATCAAACACACAGACTAGCACGCACGTCGAGACGTTGCAATTACTCCGTGCATTGGCGGATAATGCAGAGAGCACCTGGGATTGATGCGGTTTAATGAACTACGAATTGGGACTGCTGGCTTGCGCCGGGACTCAGAAACTGTTCCGCTACAAAGCACCATACGTTTGGAACTTTAAATCTGGACAAGTGCCTTAGCCACTTTAAAGTACCAAAAGGACCAGTGTTCAGGATTGACACCACCCTGCGATTTGACTGTGCTTAAGATTGCTCACTGTTTGCAAAAGTCTTAGGCCGCCATTAGATTAGATATAGCATTGGTTTAGCAATGGTATAATGACCAAATATTTATTTCTCAGTCCCTTTATTAGAATGCAACCAGTAAATGCAGGGAACTTGTATGCAGTATTAAAAAACTGAAAAACAAATCAGAAAAGCTGTATAGGCTATATTGGCTTATATATAAGTATTTAGTGTGACCTTCCCTTACACTTGAGCAATAGCAGCATCCGGGAGCTTCATCGGGATGCCAAGTTGACCCTTCTACAGTCCAAAGAAGCTTTTTTTGGGAACAATAGCAGCCAAGAAACCTTTTTTTCAAAAAGGTGGAACAGGGTGACAAAGATTGGAGTGAAGATGGGCGGAAAAGAGAGATACGGACTGATAAATCCAAGTCTGAATCTTTTGGGGTGTTATAAATGGTCATTATACCATTGCGAAAACAATTCAAATGGTGGCCTAAGACTTTTGCACTACTTTGCACTACTTGAAGTACTGTATGTTATATATTATGTTATATATTATATATCCCTGACAAGTTTAGACGCTAAAACGTTTTACACAGGCGTAATAGTGTCCTGTCCATTGCAGCTCGGAAATATTATTTCTGTAACTGTTTTATGTAATCGTAACGTAATCAGTAATGGGTTCAAATATATTTACAGTTTGGCTTGTTGTTATTGTTTCTGTAACCATTTCAGTCATTAAGGCGCTTACCTGCACTTTGTTGTGGGAAAGTAATATCATTATATTGTTAGAGATGATAAAAGTAGTACAAACGTTAGTGTTTCATGTCTTTCCAATTGGCAATCTTGGCAAATTGGGAATTTGATTCGTCTATCGTTTTCACATCTGGCTTGTTGTGCTATTTTAGAGTGTGAAACAGGATTGGAATTGAGGCATCCCATTTCTTGCCAGTTTCTACCATTATCCAGGCTTTATGCCAGCACCAAAGCCAGATGGTGACCCTACTGAGGTCATGAGACCAGTGTTGCTATGCTGGTTAGACAGGGAGGAGGAGAGGAAATGTTCTCCTGGACAGATGGGTTAGTTCCCATGTTCCATCCTCTCTCTCTCTCTCTCTCTCTCTCTCTCTCTCTCACGCTCCCACATGTAAACGCTCTCATCCCAGCGTCTCCTGGAATGACAAGCATCACTTGATGTCTGATTCCAGAGCATAATGATCGTGGAGTTGCCATTAGCGGAGGCCTCTTTAAAAAGCAGCGGGGTCATCATAAGGCTGCCAGCGTTCGTTCTGTATCCCACAGTGATTACATGCTTTGCATTGTCTTCGCGTTAGTCACTGTCATTCAGCGGAGTTATGGCTCAGAATGAAGACTCAATAGCCCAGTGTCAGTTTTGTAATTCAGTTACGTAATGCCTGCCTTATCCTGAACCGGAATGCAAAACATGGGCCAAAGGTGATAGTTGGAATAATTGCGATGTCCCTGAGGACGCCCGGCGGTTCATACCAAAAGTCACACACATCTGCGGAGGCTTGTAACCCATTCCGACCGTTTAGCGTTGTCAAAGAAAGCGTTTGCATAATTTATCTGAGTTTGAATATTTAATGTCATCATTATGATCCTGCTGATCTGATCCAGTTATAGAGTTTGGGGAGTTTTAATGTCCTAACCTGCTATCCGAACTGCTAACTCCCACTGTGGAAATCTGTATCGACAGAATACATGCCCAACAAGCAGGTTCAAATCACGGTATAACTGAGGGAGGGATGGCTTGGCAGTTGGATCATCACCCTGCACTGCAACAGCGACCTCTACGTAGCCCTGCAATGGACACGGTGCCCTTTTCAGAGTACAGTCTGACCTCGTTATCTCGGCTACCTCCGTTCCATGGCTACTTTTTGGCGAGAGGAGAGTTTGGCAACTTAACGAGGTTACAACAAACTAGACATATGTAGGTATGTAGGTTAAGGTACTGGACTGTGCATCAGAAGGTCCAGGGTTCAAATCCCATCTCTGACAAGCTGCCACTGTGGGGTCCTTTAACAAGGCCCTTAATCCACAATTGCTTGGATTGTAAGACTGTATCAATTGTAAGTCACTCTGGATAAGATTGTCTGCTAAATGGCATCAATGTAAATGGTTAGGGTTAAGGTTGCTTCAATCGCTTGTGCTGACCTTCTCAGGAAGGGTTGTTTTTCAAGCCACTGAGGTTTTATTGCTGGAAGCCTTACCTTATGCAAATATCTTTCTTCAGTACTCCAGTGATGGATACCGTGTAAGATAAGCCAAAAGAAAACATCGGCATGATGCTACAGAACAGATTTAAGTCCATTTAGGCCAGAGATCTACTCAGGTGATATTGAATGATTCAGTTTGCGCTGTTGGTTCTTTTCACAGGTACCAAACACATTTCCATGTAGAGTATGAAAAACAGTCCTTGAAATACGTGTTCTGAAGATCATATACACTATTGACAGTTTATTGACATTTGTTTTGATTTTCTACTGGATAAGTAGAAATAAATACACATCAGTCAGTGACCATACTCTGAATTTTGACATTGTTTTTCTTCCCGGGTAAGCCATACACAGTACGATACTCTCCCACACTCTGATGAGGAAATCGGCAATGCGTGGCATAGGGAGTCAGGTGGCAGGAGCGATGAGCGCTGGGAAATGTAGTGAGGAAAAGCCGTGTGTTTCACTTTCAATACATTGTTCAATAAATTACATGAGATGTTCAGTACTTTATTATAAAATAAGCTTTATGTTAATGACTTGGCCCAACTGTAGTTTAATTTAAGTGTATTAAGCATGTGTAAGGTCTAATATATACACTAATATATACAGAATACAGTGGTACCTCCGTTCTCATCGTTCATTCGTTCCAGAAGGCTCGACGAGAACAAGAATGATGAGTATTGAGCAAATTTTTCCCTTAAGGAATAATGTAAACTGAATTAATTCGTTCCAGACCCCCCAGAAAATCTACACGGTGTAAGGCATTATATGCATTAATGGAGTTGTATTGTACAGATGCTCCCTGATGTACCATGGGGGTATGTTCCGATAAATCCATCATAAGTTAAATACATCATGAACCGATGAGTTTAACAAGTGTTTGGTAGAGTGGTCTGTACTGTATCATAGTGGAGCCTATTAACATTAATATTAAAACATTAATGTATGGTTACCACAATCATAAACACAAAGCTTATTTTATAATAAAGTGTTGAAAAATCTCATGTCTTTTAGTGAGTAATGAATTGATAGTGGAAAGTGAAAGCAAAACACTTACTCTATTGGTGAACACAGGGATAACTGTAGCCTGTGTTCTGGAGCATTCGATTCCTGTTTTGCTTTCAGTTGGCTCTTAGAAACTAACTTTTTTTAGGACCCTTGGGGACTTGTTTGTACTAAGAATACAGATGTGAAAATAAAATCCCTGAGCGAGAACTATTGTGAATCTAAATCAAATGAATCACTGTGAACTGTGAATCGTGAATCAAGTTCAAGTGGATTTGTCGGAATGTATCCCCATCGTGAATCTACTACTAGAAATGGGCTAATATAATAAAATTAAAATGCTCATTTTTATTTTTCCTTGAAGTTTTCCTTCTACAGAAAGGAAGTCTCTCATCAGACACATCCACTTTCCAAAGCTATTGTGTTTGTGTTTGGTCTACGTTCAAGCTGCTTCCCCTGTGTCATCACCTGGCCTGCTAAGCACTGCAGCCATCTGATTCCTCAAATGAAACACCTGAGTGCCTTCTCGAGCCAGATAGGATTGTTTTGCAAATGCACTGACACGGAATGTGTATATTTCGAAAAAAATTATCTTCACCATGCCCGACGACTTTTTACAGCCTTATTGCCTCGCGTTAGTCTGGCATGCTTTGAGTCGCTTTAGCCTTTGTGAGAATTAGTTATAGGGTTTGTTTTTCATTCTGAGATATTGTTCTAGATTACACAACACAGATTAAGCTTTCTTATTCTTATTCACAGCTGTGTGTATGTTGTTCGTTTTGTTCTTCTCACCATCAATTCTAAACACTCAGGTTTCGGGAATCCCACCGAGCAGCCATTCGGGTGATCCAGAGAATGCGCTACTTTGTTGCCAAAAAGAGATTTCAGGTGAGACGATTTTATTTAAGACCTTTATTTAAAGTGTTATAAATCCTTTTCGGAGCCATGACCTCATACAGGCCTGTATAGTCAGTTAAAACAGAACAATCCCCATCATTTTCTTCCAAGACTATAATATAATAAGACTTAATAATAATTGTAGGCTGTACATTATTTAATATTATATTTTAATAAATATATGAAAAAATATAGTATTATTATAAAATATATTTAAATATGAAGTATATACACTGCCTGGAAAAAGAAAGGTCACCACCTGGATTTAACTAAGCAAATGGTTAAATAGTTAAAAAAAGAGCCTCCCATTGGATAATTACTGCATTGGTGATTATGCTTCAGCTGGCAATTATTTAAACAACCATGTCGAAAGACATCTTGTGGTCGTGGAAAAGATGTTCATCTGTTTCAGAAGGGTCAGATTGTGATCATTATCACACATGGATTGGCCACCACAGAGTCCAGACCTGAACCCCATTGAGAATCTTTGGGATGTGCTGGAGAAGACTTTGCGCATTGGTTCAAATCTCCCATCATCAATACAAGATCTTGGGGAAAAATTAATGCAACTCTGGACAGAAATAAATGTGTCATTGCAGAAGCTTGTGGAAACGATGCCACAGCGAATGCCGTAATCGAAGCTAAAGGAGGTCCAACCAAATATTAGAGTGTGTGATCTTTTTTTGGCAAGGCAATGTATGAAGTATTATTATAAAGTGAATTACAAACTCATTACATTTTTTTCCATTTTCTTCTTGAATGAGATGAGAGAGGTCTGTAATTTTCATCATAGCTACACTTCAACTATGAGAGACAAAATGAGAAAAAAATCCAGGAAATCACATTGTAGGATTTTTAAAGATTTTAATTGTAAATCATGGTGGAAAATAAGTATTTGGTCACCCACAAACACGCAAGATTTCTGGCTCTCACAGACCTGTAACTTCTTTAAGAAGCTCTTCTGTCCTCCACTTGTTACCTGTATTAATGGCACCTGTTTGACCTCGTTATCTGTATAAAAGACACCTGTCCACAGCCTCAAACAGTCAGACTCCAAACTCAACCATGGCCAAGACCAAAGAGCTGTCGAAGGACACCAGGAAGAAAATTGTAGACCTGCACCAGGCTGGGAAGAGTGAATCTACAATAGGGCAAGCAGGTTGGTGTGAATGAATAAATCAACTGGGGAGCAAATTGTAAGAAAATGGAAGACATGCTAGACCATGATAATCTCCCTCGATCTGGGGCTTCTCGCCTGGGGTCCAAAATGATCAGGAGAAACCGGTGAGCAAAAAAATCCCAGAACTACACGGAAGGACCTGATGAATGACTGCAGAGAGCTGGGACCCAAGTAAACAAAGGCTACCATCAGTAAAACACACTACGCTGCGAGGGACTCAGATCCTGCAGTGCCAGGCGTGTCCACCTGCTTAAGCCAGTGCATGTCCAGGTCCGTCTGAAGTTTGCCAGAGAGCATATGGATGATCCAGAAGAGGGTTGGGAGATAATATCATGTGGTCAGATGAACCAAAATAGAACTTTTTGGTTAAAAAAACTCAACTCACTGTGTTTGGAGGAAGAAGAAATGCTAAGTAACACCATACCTACTGTGAAGCATGGGGTTGGAACCATAATGCTTTGGGGCTGTTTTTTTCCATGTTAAGGGAAGAATGAACGGGGCCATGTATCGTGAGATTTTAAGCCAAACCTCCTTTCCATCAGACAGTGATGGAGCATGGATGATGGAGCATGGCTGGGTTTTCCAGCATGGACAATGAATCCCAAACACACCGCTCGGGCAAACGAAGGAAGTGGCTCCGTAAAAAGCATTCCAAGGTCCTGGAGTGGCCTAGCCCAGTCTCCAGACCTCAACCCCATAGAAAATATGTGGGAGGGAGTTGAAAGTCCATTTGCCCCCAAAAACATCACTGCTCTAGTGGAAGATCTGCATGGAGGAATGGGCCAAAATACCAGCTACAGTGTGTGCCACGGGGGTGGTGAAGACTCGTTACAGGAAACGATTGACCTCTGTCATTGTGCCAGCGAGAAGGTTATGTTAACAAAGTATTGAGTTGAACTTTTGTTATTGACCAAATTACTTATTTTCCACCAAAAGGTTACAATTAAAATTCTTTAAAAATCCTACAATGATTGATTTCCTGGATTTGTTTTTTTCTCATTTTGGTCTCTCATAGTGAAGTGTAGCTATGATGAAATTACTTGCACAATCAGTGGCTGACTAAATACTTATTAGGCCCCATTGTAATAACACTACTTAAGACCTCGGACCATTGCACAATGATTGGATGGAACGTTGTATATATAAAATATAGTTTCGAGAGTTTAATAAGAGTTTTAATACACTTTTTAATATCCAGTGTATTAAATTCTATGTTGTAATTTGTGGCCCGGTGGTGTTATCTGCTCAAACACAAACCATGCTGGTCTGCGCCATGTCTTTGCGCTGCACTGTGGACAGGTAACTCTATCTCTGTTCACAGTGAGCTCTGGGCTTTTGGAAGCTCAGCAGTAGGGTCAGATCGCTTATCACCATAATTTGAGTAATTACAAAATGTAATTAGGTCTCCGCCAGGGGTTCCAGTATAATTGAGGTTTAATGCCTCTCCCGATGCCTATTGGAGAGCTGAAGTCGAGCTAAAGAGAGGGAGTCTGGTTCTGATTTGCCCAGCACGTATCATACCCAGCTACACACACACACATCTGTGCCGAAGTCAAGAGTGTATCCTCCGCACAAGTTCCCTCCTCTCACATCAGACACTCGACACTGGGCCCTGTTTTCTGTTGCGCTTTCTTTCATTGTCCTCCTTCCATCTCGGCGTCCTTTAATTTGCCCTCGGCTTGCCGCACGTGCGAGCCTCTGAAATCCCCTCACCCCGCCTCCTCTCCACCTCTCACACACTGGTGCGACGCCGAACACACAATCGTGGCCGTGTGTCGGATTTCGCAGCGACTAGAATCCTGACTCATATTTGCTCTTCTTTGAACACACTGACTCTGGTTTGGATTAGGAGACATGCAAATGTTTGTTCTTCTTTTTTCTTTTTTTTGTCGGGCTCTCCTGCCTCGGCAAATCGAAGCCTCGTAACGAGCATGCGACTTCCCACATTCTCCACATGTTCCTCGGGGACTTCAAATAGACAACTAAGGGTGTCAGAGTACAGGAATTATCAGGTTCAAAAGCGAGGAGTAAGCCTGAGCGCTTGATCAATATGAAGGTTTGGCGTCGGCAGATGTGGGTGGCTTTACTTCAAAGCCACTCTCTTGAGATCTTAGCCTTCTTTGATGCAGGGCTGCTCCAGTTTGGAGTGGGGTGATGGTCCATGTGATATGCTTTTATTTTGTAGATCTTACATGTGTATTGGCCCAATTAATAGCTATTACATATTAAAGCATGTCAACTATAATTGTAAATAATCCGACGACTGCATCACGGGATTGGAGATGATCTTATTACCAAGCCTACATATTCTTAAGTACTCCGGGTCTGCATGAGTCAATGAATAACTGCAGGCTATTGTACAAACAATCCATGTGTGCAGTTTACCATTACAAATCATATACCGTAGTGTGCAAAAGTCTTAGGCCACCATTTGCTTTGCAAATCCATAATCCTCTTTCTCACTGATCGACATTCTAATATTTGTAAGCCTTAGCTTATCGTCCCCCTTCTGAAAAAGTGGTTTCTAGGCTGCCACCCTTCCAAAAAGCATTCCTGATCACCATCTTCAGACTGTAGAAGGGTCAACCTGGCATCCCCGATGAAGCTCCCAGATACCACTGTTGCTCAAGTCTAAATGGGAGGACACACGGTTCGTTTTTTAATACAGCATACAAGTTTCTTGTATTAGAGAGAGAGATAGAGACTGAGAAATAAGTACACATGGTCATTGTATCGTTGCTAAAACAAAGCTATATCTAATCTAATGGTGGCCTAAGACTTTTGCACTGTATATACTGTATGAATACTATGTTCGTGGTAGAACACACATTACATACCTATCTTATTTGCTATTTATCATGTACAGTGGTGCTTGAAAGTTTGTGTACCCTTTAGAATTTTCTATATTTCTGCATAAATATGACCTAAAACATCATCAGATTTTCACACAATTCCTAAAAGTAGATAAAGAGAACCCAGTTACACACATGAGACACAAATATTAGACTTGGTCATTTATTTATTGAGGAAAATGATCCAACATTACATATTAGTGAGTGGCAAAAGTATGTGACCCTCTAGGATTAGCAGTTAATTTGAAGGTGAAATTAGAGTCAGGTGTTTCAATCAATGGGATGCCAATCAGGTGTGAGTGGGCACCCTGTTTTATTTAAAGAACAGGGATCTATCAAAGTCTGCTCTTCACAACACATGTTTGTGGAAGTGTATCATGGCACGAACAAAGGAGATTTCTGATGAAATCTTATGGTTTTCGGTCATATTTATGCAGAAATATAGAAAATTCTGAAGGGTTTACAAACTTTCAAGCACCACTGTACATGATAAATAGCAAATAAGATAGGTATGTAATGTGTGTTCTACCACGAACATCGTATTCATACAGTATATATACCCGCTGTACTTGTAATAGACGTAATGGTGGGTGTAATGATGATAATGAAGAAAGTTGTGCAATTAGAAATTCATTTGAATTTTCCCATAAGGAGGTCTTTAATTCCTCCCTAGCCTGCAGCATGTCACACAGCCCCAGTCCTCATTTTTAGAGTGCGCTCTGTAATTACGAACCTCTGGTAAGGTGGAAACGTGCACACGATGACCCTGGGTGAAACTGAAGGGAAGTCCCTGGTCTGTCAGACCCCAGGACGAGACCCAGGACTCAAATCGCCCATAGCCAGCAGCTGGCCGAGTGAGGTCTGAGTTACACCCTCGGAGACCTAGTCCTGGGCAATGGGGTCTTGCAAACCAGGTGTCAAAGACAAATTTATTTCTATAGCGCTTTTTACAATGGAGCATTGTCTCTACATACAGTGGTGTGAAAAAGTGTTTGCCCCCGTCCTGATTTCCTATTGCATGTTTGTCACACATAAGTGTTTCAGAACATCAGATCAACTTAAATATTAGTGAAAGACAACACAAGAAACCTACATGGCCCTGTGTCAAAAAGTGACCCCCCGTTAAAACATAACTATGGTTTATCACACCTGAGTTAACTCTCTAGCCACACCCAGGCCTGATTATTGCCACACCTGTTCTCAACCAGGACATCACTTAAATAGGACCTGCCTGACAAAGTGAAGTACACCAAAAGATCCTTAAAAGCTACACATCACGCCGAGATCCAAAGAAATTCAGGAACAATTAAGAAAGAAAGTAATTGACATCTATCAGTCTGGAAAGGGTTATCTTGATGATCCCCAAGACTATTGGGAAAACATTCTGTGGACTGACGAGACAAAAGCTGAACTCTTTGGAAGGTGTGTGTCCCATTACATCTGGTGTAAAAGTAACACAGCATTTCAGAAACAGAACATTATAGCAGCAGTAACATATGGGGGTGGTAGTGTGATGGTCTGGGGCTGTTTTTTAGTTCGCTCGTAGATTTATCATCTACGCCGCCCAGGAGGTTGGGTCCCTTTTTGAGTCTTGGTCCTCCCAAGGTTTCTTCCTAGAAAACTAGGGAGTTTTTCCTTGCCACTGTCGCCCTAGGCTTGTGCTCAATTTGAGATTGGGACGTAGTTATTAGGAGATAATCTAAACCTGTAAAGGTTGCTTTGAGACAATGCAAAATGCTCCATTGTTAAAAAGCGCTATATAAATAAATCTGACTTGACTTGACTTGACTTATGCTGCTGCAGGACCTGGAAGATTTGCTGTGATTAAATGGAACTATGAATTCTGCTGTCTACCCAAACAATCCTGAAGGAGAATGTCCGGCCATCTGTTGGTGACCTCAAGCTGAAAGGAACTTGGGTTCTGCAGCAGGACAATGATCCAAAAAACACCCAGCCATGTCCAAGCTCTGAATGGCTGAAGAAAAACAAAATGAAGACTTTGGAGTGGCCTAGTCAAAGTCCTGACCTGAATCCTATGGAGATGCTGTGGCATGACCTTAACACCCTCCAGTGTGGCTGAATTCCAACAATTCTGCAAAGATGAGTGGCCAAAACTCCTCCACAACGCTGTAAAAGACTCACTGCAGGTTATCACAAACGCTTGGTTGCAGTTGTTGCTGCTAAGGGTGGCCCAACCAATTATTAGGTTTAGGGGCAATCACTTTTTCACACAGGGCCATGCTGGTTTGGATTTTTTTCTCCCTTAATAATAAACACCTTCATTTAAAAACTGCTTTTTGTGTTTACTTGTGTTGTCTTTGATTAATATTTAAATTGGTTTGATGTTCTGAAACACTTAAGTGTGACAAACATGCAAAAAAAAATAGGAAATTAGGAAGCACTATTGACACACTATTTCTCAGTACTGTATTGTCTATATATTGTCTTCTATTATCTAAGGCCATTCCCAGATTAAGCAAACCTAGGGCGACAGTGGCAAGGAAAAACTCCCTAAATGTTATAAGGAAGGAACCTTGCAAGGACCAAGACTCAAAAAGTGTCCCAACCTCATTGGTTGGCTTAAATGATATCTTGTGTCTCACTCAGTGGGGTTATGTGCTGTCACCAGGGGCTTCCGAGGTACAAGGCCAACACAAACACAGTTTAACTTCCAATTAATGTGTTACCTGCCCTCTTATAATCCATGAACTCTAATTTAAAGCATGAATTTAGAGAAAAGAAAGAGAAAACAAATCCTTAGTTGTTTCATTAAGGTTCTTTTAAGGAGTGTACTCACTGATTTCTGGTTTTCTTTATGGACATCCGCCCTCATCCTCGTTTGTGTTCCTTTACAGCAAGCGCGTAAACCCTATGATGTCAGAGACGTGATCGAGCAATATTCCCAAGGCCATGTGAACCTCATGGTGCGCATCAAGGAGCTTCAGCGGAGGTGGGAGTCTGCCCTCGGAAAGCCAAACTGTCTGTGAAATAAATGCTCCAGCTCTAATAGCTCTGGGGGTTTTAGCGCTAAATCCTCACTCCCCAGGCTAATCAGTTACTGTATGTCATGCACTCTTTGTCTGCCCTCCATAGGCTGGATCAGACTTTGGGAAAAATGTCCTTGTTCCAGACAAGTTCAGGTAGAGTGCCTCTATGGAATTATTGTTTGCTGTTTATCTAACATACTTCAAAAATCCTGGCTGTCTTGGACCTGAGCTACACGTCTCCAATGGACGTCTTCTCTCTTTTCTGTAAATCCATGCCCCAAACTTGACGTAATAGCTTTAAATGATATCGTTAAGCTGCATAATCTCACAACATGGTTGTAGAATAATAGTGGTAGACTGTAATTACAATTTTAAAGCAGACACTGTGAATTGTGGAGGCATTTTTGGGACAAAAACAGCGACTGCAGAAACGTAGACGCCATGCCCGTTTTGGCTCGTCGACCAAATTTGAAAATGGTACATTTGACTGAATAACTGTGTTTCATGGATTATCTGTCTATATTTGGTATTACTATTTTTTCCCAGACCGAGCTAAAGACAAAGGCACCAATACAATCGGCTCCAGACTCAACAGGATGGAGGAGAAGGTAAGCTCTTGCATATTTGTGGTTAGCATTCTAAATTTAACGTGTGCGACTGCAGTTTTTGGGCTGTTGTGAAACATGATAGGAAAAAGGCACACTTATTGTTCAAGATGTCTGGCATACTTTTGCTATCAAAATACCTTCAGAGAGATTTGTACATTCTTCAAATGTGCAGCCTTCAGGAGCCAGATTTAGCTATTATTACATTTCCAGTGAGCAAACTGAAATATATTTATTTTCTCCAATTTTAGTGAATGCCCTTGAGAGCATAGAGCTTAACTGAACTTCATTCTTTAAATTACTATTTTATTTTTTCGAGTTTTTCCAACTCGGCCAGTGGTGGGCTAGTGTAACCCAAAAGAGTCTTAAGAAAAAAAAAATTAAATGTGTGGGTTTTTTTTCTTAACTCCATTCTTAAGAGAAAAAAGTCAGGAAAAATGGTTATTATCCACATAACTTCCTAAGAATGATCTTTTTTATTAGCTCTTTTCTTAAGACCAATTCTAAGAACAAACGGTGTTCTTGAAAACATTACGTTCTTAGGTGTTTTCTTAACCTTATGAAAGCCTCACACTTGTCTTAAGCTGTAATGTTGACAAGGTAAGCATCTAAATTCACGGTTTAATTATTGGAAATAATATTTTCTGTTGCCAATTTCTTCCACCTCTATTTCTTATTTGCTAAAAAATCTTGAACACTGGCTTGTAGGTTTTTGCTCCATTTTGCTGTCCTACGAGTGCCTACATAAGAAAACAACAGAAAATCTTAAGGAAACAATTAAGATATTCTTAAGGTAATATTTGAGAACATCATAGCGTTTGTCTTAAGTTTCTTCTTAAGAAAGCTTTCCTGGATTCGAGTCTCAGCCAGTGGTGTTTTCCGGACACGTTAAAAGCCAAGCAGGCATGATTGCTCATGCCTTAGGGATGGGAGGCTGGAATCTGCAATAGAAACCCCTCCCAGGTCCTGAGATGGACTGGTGTCCTGTCCAGGCTATGCTTCTTCCTGCACCCACTGAATTCTGGAGTAGGCCCCAAATCCCTTAAGTAGGGTTGTAAATCGGGAGGAAAAAAGAAATGAAAAATATGCCATATTTAAGTTTGTTCCCTTTAGAGCTTGATAAAAAAAAATGTTATTTCAATAATAAAAGTCAACAATAATTTGACGATTGCCAAAACTTTACGTACCCAGATGGTAAATACATATATTATATATCGTACATCTACATATGGCATTTACCAAGAGCAGCTTACTAGTGATGCAATATTGCAAACCAAGCAATTGTGGGTTAAGAGCCTTGCTCTGGTCCATGGTCCTGTACCTTAACTACTAAGCCAACACAGTCTCGACAAAAATATCACATAAAAGTTTGACCCTGGCATAATGCTTAGATATGTTACATATTGGCTGTGGTAAGTGGCATGTTTGCCTGGCACCAAACCATTCCAGCATCTGTGGACCCATGTTGACCAGAGTCATCAACACTACTGATACTGATACAGACGTCTCAGAAGGCTGAGGTGAAGTCATTCATACAGTGGTGGTTGAAAGTTTGTGAACCCTTCACACTAGTCCTAAAAGTAGATTTTGAGAACCCAGTTAAACAAATGAGACAAAATGATTATACTTGGTTATTTATTTATTGAGGAAATATTAGTGAACGGCAAAAGTATGTGAACCTCTAGGGTTAGCAGTTAATTTGAAGGTGAATTTAGAGTCAGGTGTTTTCAGTCAATGGGATGACAATCAGGTGTGAGTGGGCACCCTGTTTTATTTAAAGAACAGGGATCTATCAAAGTCTGCTTTCACAAAACATGTTTGTGGAAGGGGGTCATGGCCACAAACAAAGGAGGTTTCTGAGGAGCAGATCTTCTCTGAAGATCAGAAGAAATGAACAAACAATGGTGTGCCATGGCAGGGTTGCAAGGAGAAAGCCAATTGCCTCTCCAAAAAGAAACATTGCTGTCGTCGCAGTTTGCTAAAGAATCACGTGAACAAAGCCAGAAGGTTATTGGAAGAATGTTTGTGGATGGATGGATGAGACCAAAAAGAAACTTTTTGGTTTACAAGAAAAGCGTTTATGTTTGGAGAAGAAAAACTGCATTCAGCATACGAACCTTACCCATCTGTGGGAAATTATGGTGGTCGGTAGTATTCATGGTTTGGGCCTGTTTTGCTGCATTCTGGCAGGGACGGCTTTCCCAATCAGTGTTGGGAAAAATGAATTCTGAATTATATAGAGAATTCTAAAGGAAAAATTCAGGACATATGTCCATGAACTGATCTCAGGAGGAAGGGGGTCATTGCAGCAAAGACACCGACCCTAAGCACACAAGCTGGTTCTACCAAAAGAAATGGTAAACAGGAAGAATAAAGTCTGTTTTGGAATGCCAAGCCAAAAAGGTCCTGACCTTAATCAATGGAATGTTGGGAAGGACCTAAGCATGAAGCGAGCAGCTAATGTGAGGAAACCCACCAACATCCCAGAGCTGAAGCTGTTCTGTACGGAGGAATGGGCTAAAATTCCTCCAAGCCGGTGTGCAGGACTGATCAACAGCTACAGGAAACATTTAGCTGCAGTTATTGCTGCACAGGGGGGTCACACCAGATACTGAAAGCAAAGGCTCACATACTTTTGCCACTCACTCATATGTAATATTGGATCATTTTACTCAATAAATAAATGACCAAGTATAATATGTTTGTCTCATTTGTGTAACTTGGTTCTCTTTATCTACTTTTAGGACTTGTGTGAAAATCTGATGATGTTTTAGGTCATATTTATGCAGAAATATAGAAAATTCTAAAGGGTAAAATGTCACATTTTAACCTTGTTTTTTTGGCACTGCTGTAAGTGCTGTGTGTTGATAAGGCTGTTTAGCGTTAAAAGGGACTGCATTGTGCGTGTTTGTGTGAGTGAGTGAGTGATTGTTTGTATGTCTGTGTGTTTGCGGGGGCAAGTTTATATATCGTTGCGAGGACCAAATGGCCCCACAAGGATAGAAAGATCGGACATTTTTGACCTTGTGGGGACATTTTGCTTGTCCTATAAGGAAATAATAAAGGTTTTAATAAAAACTTTCTTTCGAATATTTATTTCTTTCGAAATATATTTTTCCCAAATTGTGTGTGTGTGTGTGTGTGTGTGTGTGTGTGTGTGCGCACACATAAAAAGAAAAGCCTGACTGACAGACAGGGACTCGGGAGCTTTACAAACACTCACTCTGCTCATGTTCATTTGCCACTCTGGCTCTAAATCCCTTTACAAACACTATTCATCCCAGACATGAACTTCAGGGAAAACACACACTTATTGACCTACCTCACCCTCGCCCCGTCTGCCACCCTCCCCCTCCACCCATCTCTCAAACCCCTCAGGTTTTTCCACTGCACTTTCAAAATCAACAACGGGCTCACATGGACACCAAAAGAACTTGGGTTTAATGTCTAGCAACTTAACAGATAACTCCTCTCAGTATTTCAGCCCCCACTTATGTATGTTAACTCTGAATTTGATCACTGCAGCACGTTCCTAAAAAGCTGGGACAGGGGCAACAGGTAAGGTTGTTAATCGTTCCTCAAACACCAGTTTGACACATC
The DNA here is from genome assembly GCA_025084515.1 of Ancistrus triradiatus. Taxonomy (NCBI): domain Eukaryota; kingdom Metazoa; phylum Chordata; class Actinopteri; order Siluriformes; family Loricariidae; genus Ancistrus; species Ancistrus triradiatus. Next base: position 75,303 of record JAJAGP010001790.1, on the reverse strand, counting down.
AGGCTAACAATTGAATCGGTGACAGATGGGTACGAAAGGAGCATCCATGAAAGTAAGGTTATAAGTAAGAATCAGTTTGTTACTTTGTGAAAGACTGCGAGCAGATGATCCCACAATTGTACAGAACTGAAAGCTTTCACCATCTATTCGTCCATCATATTATTGTAAAGGTTCGGGGAATCTAAAGAATCTCTGTCTATAAAAGGCAAGGCCTTTTGATCTGTCGATCACGCCTGTATTAAAGCCGTAACCACATGGGCTCAGGAATCCTGCAGAACACCATATTAGTAAACGCAGCTTGAGTTGGCATCTACAACTCTACAGGCTGACCCAAGATATAGGGACAGAAATATGTTGAGGTGTGATTGTTTTTGAAACAGTGGATGTTGGTGCCAAAGAGAAGCAGGATCGCCCCAGTTGTTATCAAGGCAAAGTTCAGAAGTCAACATCTGTCATGGTATGGGGGCATGGCAGTGCCTTTGGGATGGGGAACACCTGGGACGACATCGTTAATGTGGGAGGGTAAAAACCAAATGCACCAATATGATATGCCAATCACCATAAAACCCAAAAGCAGAACAACTAGGGTGCGATTGTATGCCTGTTACGTAATATAATATACATAATAGGCATTATGTATATTACATATATCTGAATATCTTGTATCATATATAACTGGGACAGTAAACTGCATTCGGCACCTCGTTTCACTTTATTTTCACTTATTTAATGTTGTTATTATTTATATTTCATTTATTTCATGTATTTATTGATTATTATAAGTATGGTACATTCATTTGATTTATTCATGAAATACATACAAATGTAGGCATTAAAAAAACAATAATTTGGAGGTCGGGAACGGATGAGTTCTATTTACATTACTTCTTAATGGGAAATTGATTCAGATTTCCAGCAAATCGGAGTTTGAATGGCTTTCTGGAACCCGTTAAGTTCAAATTCCGAGGTTCCACTGTACTTCATAGTCAGAGATTGTGGGTGATGGAAGAATCCAGACCTGCCTTGTATTGAAAGAGTCTGACATATTATGAAGCATAGATACGGCAGCGGAGACCCCGGACTGTTAAGCAGATGTAGACAGGGTAAAATATGAAGTAGCTTTCCTTTGTGTTCCTTTTCAATGAAATATAGTTCACATTTACGAATCATGTGCATACTGTACCAACGCTTTTGGAACTGGGGGTGTGTTTTGCATTTTTACAACAGGCAGAGCCCCAGGCTACTTAGCAAACATCCAAGTCTAGACTTTAAACGAGACGCCAGGAGTGACAGTGACAGTTGAGACAGAAAAACTAAATTCTTTAGAGTTAAGAGTCTTTTGAAATTGTCATTGAGCAGACATATTACCATAGTCAAATAGTTTTTTTATAAGATAAGGTAGACTTTTACTATCCCACAATGGGACATTTGTCTTATTACGGCGACAGGAGGGAAGAACAAAATAAACATAACTTGACACACTTTAAAATATGTAGGTAAAAATAGTACTACACAAAATATTTAAGATTCATCAAGAATCTTATTCATCATTTTTAAATCCAGCAACCAACTACACCTTATTTAGCCATAAACGTTGTTACCCAATTTATCCAAGTTGAATCGATCATTATAATGGCTTCAATTACACTAGGCACAACTAGACCGCTATAATATCCGGATATCACTAAAAATAGAACATTTCCAGCTATTTTAAATAGAACACTGCAATCAAAACAATATTCCGGAAGAGAATACTGAATAAAATTCTTGAAACATATTACTCTGGAAAGGGATGCAAAGCCATTATCTCCAAATGGAGGAAACTTGGGACAGTGGTAAATCATCCCAGAAGTCTGGACATGCTGCAATTCCCATAGCATAGATGAGTCATGCAGGAAGTCACTGAACAAAACATCTAACCAAGGCTTTTGGGCCAAAAAACCCCACCTTGGTAACCTTAAAGTAAGCATACATATATGATGTGGGTGGATTTCTGAACCAAAGCAGTCCGTTTTGGCAAATTTTGGATTGGATTGGCCACTAAAGAAAACATCTGGGCAAAAATGGTGTAAATGAAAGACTTGCAAGGTGAAAACATGTTAACCAAGGCTTTTGTGCCAAAAAACCCCACCTTGATGACCTTCAAGTATGGATGCATATACGATGGGGGTGTATTTCTGAACCAAAACAGTCCATTTTGGCGAATTTTGGATTGGACTGGCCACTTTTCTTCTATCATAGCCGTGGTTTCTTTTATCTGATAGGCAAAAGTCTTTATGACTTTGTCCAGTCAGTTCACATAAATACACAAGATCAGTGATAACTGGTTTCACTGTTGTTTGGGCAATTTGTTCAAATTTGTAACATCTGTAGGGTTGCGGGCAGATCTGAACGGCCATGGAAAGTGAATGAAATGGCAAGGAAGTGGAGATTTGATAATGTGATAATGACAAAATGGGTTTTTTTTTTATGGGTGTTTTTAAATATTTTGTAAATGGAAAGGGGCTACAACCAGATGGTTAAGACATGCCTATGGGAGTTTTCAAATGTAAGATAGATAGCTTTTAATGTCTACCATAGTGTAACCTGTAAAGCACTAGATCCATGACATTTCTCCCATGCACTTTAATACTTGTTCTCCTCTGACGTCGCTGAAGTTTTTCTGTTTTCTTTTCTTCTCCGCTGGGAATTTGTGTAGTCATACCACATACACAGTGATGACAGGATCCCGCCATGACAGGATGCTCAGCCCCACAAGCCTTTGCTCTTCTTCCCTCAGTACAGTGGTAAACAGGAAGCAGACAGTGTGTGACATAAACAGGAACAAATAGCCGAAGCATTTTAGGCAGAACAGCCGCCTTAGGCCCGCTCTCTGCATTCTGGGCTGCCACCCACAGTGACGCTAGCCGCCACATGATATGGGAACGTATGTTTAGATAGATCCACAGAGTACACGTGCATTTGGTGTCCTCCAAGTCCGCTTGTAGTCATTTTCACGTATTTTCCATTCTAATCTGTGGTTGCGTTTGAACTGTACCGAGTACCGAGCATATTTTTCCCATAAGGAATAATGTACTTGGAATGAATCCGTTCCAGACCCAGAGAAAATCCACACTGTATAAGGCATTATATGCATTAATGGAGTTGTGTTGTACAGGTGCTGCCTGATTTACCATGGGGATGTGTTCCAAATCCATCACAAGTTAAATGTATCATGAACCGATGAGTTTAGTATCATCTATACCGTATCATAGCGGAGCCGACCTTATTGTTTAAAACACTTACCATAAGCTACAGTTGGCCAAAATCATTAAAACATTGCTTATTTTGTCATAAAGTGTTGAAAAGGCTCATGTAATTTAGAGAGTAATGGATTGAAAGTGAAAAGTAAAAGCAAAACACTTACTCTATTGGTGAACTCAAGCGCTAGCATAGCTCCTAAGCTAACTGGAACCTGTGATTCCTTTTGGTTGGCTTTTATAACTAACCTTTTTAGAATACAGTACTGTAGATGTATAAATAAAGAAAAACATGATAAACACAGCGGAGATCTTCAGTGAGCAAAGGCTGTTGCGAATCTGAATCACTGAGTGCTGAACTGGGAATTATGAATCGAGTTTCGGCTGGAATGATTCAAGTGGCTCGACTCGTACAAGTTTAAGCAAGTGCACCAAGTACCGAGCATAGAAATTCATCATACCATTTGAAATTGGGTTTTGACGTTCAAACTTTTTTCCGGCTTTATTTATGCAAACCTATTGACACATGGCATCAGAAGCGCAAACAATATTCTTTGCTGTACTGCCATAGAGTTCTGCTTTGTGTAGCGCTTGTGAGATTGTTGTCACAGCCACAAAGTTGCAAGTCCTTCTGATTTCAGACTGGCCTCTTGGTAGCTTCCCTGATGACAGTCAACCATTAAAGTAGATAAAGAGAACCCCGTTAAACAAATAAGACAACAGTTTTTATACTTGGTCATTTATTTATTGAGGAAAATGATCCAATATTACATATTAGTGAGTGGCAAAAGTATGTGAGCCTTTGCTTTCAGTATCTGGTGTGACCCCCCTGTGCAGCAATAACTGCAGCTAAACGTTTCCTGTAGCTGTTGATCAGTCCTGCACACCGGCTTGGAGGAGTACTTTAGCCCATTCCTCCGTACAGACAGCTTTCAGCTCTGGTATGTTTGTGGGTTTTTCCTCACATTAGTCTGCTCACACTTGAGGTCCTTCCCCAACATTTCCCACTGGATTAAGGTCAGGACTTTGGCTGGGCCATTCCAAAACTATGAACTTTTATTCTTTCTGTAACCATTCTTTGGTAGAACGGCTTGTGTGCTTAGTGTCGTTGTTTTGCTGCATGACCCACCTTCTCTTGAGATTCAGTTCATGGACAGATGTCTGACATTTCACTTAGAATTCTTCTGATATAACTTCAGAATTCACTGCTCCATCAATTGCTTTCTTCACTGTTTCCTACTTCACTTGATGGCGAGCCGTCCTGCCCAGATGCAGCAAAACACGGCCCAAACCATTGATACTTACCCACCACCATGTTTCCTACAGATGGGTGATAAGGTTCTTATGCAGGAATGCAGTGTTTTCCTTTCTTGCAAACATAATGCTTTTCTTTTAAACCATAAAAGTTCTATTTTGGTCTCATCCGCCACAAAACATTCTTCTCAATAGCCTTCTGGCTCGTCCACGTGATTCTTTAGCAAAACTGCAGATGAGCAGCAATGTTTCTTTTTGGAGAGCAGTGGCTTTCTTCCTTGTAACCCTGCCATGCACACCATTGTTGTTCAGTGTTCTTCTGATGGTGGACTCATGACATTAACATAAGCCAATGTGAGAGAGGCCTTCCGTTGCTTAGAGTAGTTACCCTGGGGTCCTTTGTGACCTCACCAGCTATTACACGCTTGTCTTTTGGAGTGATCTTTGTTGGTCGGACCACTCCTGGGGAGGGTAAACAGTGGTCTTTGAAATTTCCTCCATTTGTACACAATCTGTCTGACTGTGTGGGTTGGTGGAGTCCAAACTCTTTAGAGATGTGTTTTTTGTTAACCTTTTCCAGCCTGATGAGCATCAACAACAACTCTTTTTCTGAGGTCCTCAGAAAATCTCCTTTGTTCGTGCCATGGTACCACTTTCACAAACGTGTTGTGAAGAGCAGACTTTGATAGATCCCTGTTCTTTAAATAAAACAGCGTGCCCACTCACACTTATTTAACTGGGTTCTCTTTATCTACATTTAGGACTTGTGTGAAAATCTGATGATGTTTTAGGTCATATTTATGCAGAAATATAGAAAATTCTAAAGGGTCCACAAACTTTCAAGCACCTCTGTACTTGCCCTGTAGCTATAAAGAGACTGAAAGTAATGATATATGGTAATTATACCCTTGGTAAAACAATGGTATATCAAATCTAATGGTGGCTTAAGACTTCTTACACAGTATAGTAGATATAGTTATGGCCCAAGCTACACATTCTGTAACACAATAATATATTGACACCATTGGTTGTTCATTAGTTTGACGTGCCACAGTATTTAGTTTAATAGTGGTATTGTGTTTGCAGGTTACTCCTTCACGTCGCTGCTTTTCAGCCAGGCGGTTTTCAACCCACCTCATATGAATGTTATTTTATGTATGGGCTTGACGCTTAACAAACAACTAATGAAATTGTTTGACTCAGAGCATGTCACTTACCCATGCTAAGTGCTCTCAGCTGTAGCTGGTCACGGCCACCAGTCTCACTCAATTTGAGCCGGGTTTGTGTGTCTCTGTGGTCGAGCGCTTGTATATTTGTATATCGGCGTCTATGTGGGAGAGCTCGCACGTGTTTACATGTGGAGTCCCATGCCATGTGCTGGATTGCCTCGTGTGTTTGTGAATGTGTTTGCCAGTGTGTGTCTTAACGCCACTCCGGCGTAAACTATGTTGTTGGTCACAGACGCTCATCTGGCGATTTTTAATGGGGCGGAGACCGAATTGGCTCCAAAGATCACATGAATACACTCTTAACCCCACAGCAGTGTATCTCCATGTGCATCCAAAAATATAAACACATGCCTGCGACAGGACTGGACTAATTATCCATGTTAAAAACTGTTTGTGTGTGGTTCAGCTTCACCGTTAGGTCTCAAGTAGACATGCACCATTTGCAGTTTTGAAAGGAAACTATGTTTTGGTAGTAATTACAAATATTTAAAGGTATTTTATGACTTCATAAACTCCTAAACTGATTAACACTTTTGTTTTATTGAATTGTGTTGGATATCAGATGTGAACCAAATCCTTATTTAAGGAAAGCCCAGGAGCTGAAGAGCTAAATAATATGCACACTGCTTTAAATGAAGGCTTTTGTGCTTCTGCTTTAGTTATTGGTTTATAGTGAGGTGTCACTGATTCCTTATTCCAAGCTTCCAAGCTTGGTGTAGTCCTGCAGCACCAATACTCACTAGGTAATGTTGAATAATCCACAATCCTGGGGATCTGCTTATCAGCGAATCAGCGTTTCTATGACAAAACAATCTAATATCAGTAACGTTTATATGACTGTTCAGTGGTGAAATACATTAATACATTAACGTTCTTGCAAAGTTTTGGCTAAACACCAGCGCACACATGTTGCTTTAGGCATGAAGAATCCAGCAAAACAGACAAGCCAATCATAAGCCATTGTCCACTAGGTCCCATCCACTCTCAGTTTTTGTTTCCAGGCGTATTTTGTGTTGGTTGGCATCATGAAATAAATAATTAAATATACTGTATACATGTGTATGTAGAGGTATATCATTAAATAATTACCTGAAAAATGCAAACATTTTATGATTTAATTATTGATATGTTTAATTGCTCAGTTTCATTTAATTGTTGTTTAATTACTGCAGTTATTCGTAGGACAATTTTTTCTTCAGTATTTATTTGTGTAATTATTTTATTTTAGTTAAATAGTTTTTCCTCTTAATATCTGTGTAATTATTTATTTATTTAGGTCATTTTTTCCTTAAGCATTTTATGTAATTATTTAGTTAATTAGTTCATTTATTTCCATAAGTATTTATTGATGAATGAATTAATTTTAATGATGAAGAATTTAATGTATTAATTTTTTTTTTGTTTTGTTTGAGAAATTACTTTGTATTAGTCATTTATACAATATATGTAATGTTTAGTTAGTCAGTTTTCCCTTAAACATTTTTTATGTAGTTATTTAGGTAGTTAGTTAGTTTTTAATTAAGCTTTATTTGTATTTATTTATTTATTATTATTGGTTTAGATAGCTTTGATGAAGTTATGTAATTATTTAGTTAGTTAATTAGTTTTTTTCCCTTAAGTATTTATTTTGCAATTATTTATTTATTTTTTTATTACGTTTTATTTGTATTTATTTATTTATGTAATTATTTTAGTTTTTGATGGAATATTTATGTAATTATTTAGTTAGTTAGTTTATTTTTTCCTTAAGTATTTGTTTATGTAATTATTCATTTTAGTTTGTTTTAATTAGGTTTTATTTATATTTATTTATTTGTGTAATTATTTATTTATATAGTTTTTGATTAAGTATTTATGTAATTATTTAGTTAGTTTTTTTAAATTAAGCATTTATTTGTGTAATTATTTATTTAGGCAGATTGTTTTATTTAAGTATTTATGTAATTTAGTTAGTTAGCTTTTCCCATAAGTATTTATGTGTATGTATTTATTTAGGTAGCTAGTCTTTGAAGAAGTATTTATGTAGTTATTTAGTGAGTTCATTTTTTCCCTTAAGTATTTATTTATGTAATTATTTAGTTACTTTTTAATGAAGTTTTATTTGTATTTATTTATTTATGTAATTATTTAGTTAGTAAGTTTTTCTTTAATATTTATTTCTTTATTTCCCTTTAATAATTATGTATTTATTTGTTAGTATTTTGTTCATTTGTCCCTAAGCATTCATTCATTTGCTAATTTTTTAATGTATTATTATTTTTGTTTTTTTTTTGTCTGAAAAATGACTTTGTATATTTTAGGCTTAAACGTTTAATCAAAAATAGCATTGCAACTGTGTGTCTAGTGACATAGAAAACCTAAACAAAACTGAGACATGCCTGTCCCAAACCTGAGGTTTTGAATTACTGCTTTAATAGTGGCATGTTGGTGAATTGGTGATGAGCAGAGGGCATTGAAAGGTATCAGTGAAGCTTTGGTGTGTCTTTCTTTTATTTTATGGGAGTCCCCCCTATCTAAGGCGCCCACTGTCTCATAGATCTCCCTGATCGGTATTGTTTGCCCTCTGTCAGAGCTGTGGTACAGGACTGTGCGGTTTGGGACACAGCCAAGTATTTTGCACTCGGCCATTATTCTATCTGTTCATCTTCAGCGGTTTTTTTCTCACGCTCTCATGGGCTGCAGCTAGCTGCTGGGAACACGATTGATCATCAATCATTTCTAGCATGCTGTGGAGGTAATCCAAGACAAGCCAACCAACAGTGGGTTAAGCATCCTGCTCAAGGGCCCAACAGTGGCAGTGCTGGGACTGGAAGCATCCAGTAACATAACTGCTGCAGCCTTCATTGAAATGCACTGAATGTTGAGCTTACTTTCTTCTTCTGCTCAGATCACACACATGGACAGGTCTCTGAACCGTATCGCAGAATCTCTGAACCACCTGCTGTCGAGGGAAAGCGGGACCAACGAGGTGGCCGGAACAGAATGGGGCGGCCGGCCCCATATACAGACACGTGCACTCAGCCTGCCCACCTACAACCAGCAATCCACCCCACCGTGCCAAGCTGAGCTCGAGAGAGCTCCTGAAGTGGACTAGCCTTCAGTCTACTGACATAAATGCCTCGTCTGCCATGAGGTTTGTGTCAAGCGGGACAAAAAGGGAGTCTTACATGAGCTCTGTTGTTGGGCACTTCAGCCAACGCTTGCCTGAACTGGTTCTCGTGTTGTGTTACGATTTAATCGCATAGGATTCGGAGACAAAGCAAAAACAGATTGAGAAATTAGCAACACTAAGCATTACGCGAGTGATCATCCAGAAATGTGAGTCTGTATAGACGTTACCTGTTTTCTTTCAGAACCTGTTGGAACACTAAATAAGAGTTCATGACTGTACATATTTTGTGGCTGTTTGGAGTCATTTTTGGTGCACTGCCGCACAGCCCTCTCATATGTCTTACAGATTTACCGATTAGGCCACGCAGCGAAGGTAGCGACCTCACTGGTTGCGTCCTCCACCAGACTTTGGGGGTCTTACCGTCAGATAGAAACCTGACCCATGTGAGGGGGTGCTTTACACAGCGTACATGCTATACACAGCCAAACGTTCTCATGAAATATTTATTAAATCCGCAGCGGTTTTGTGATTTGTAGTTTTTTTAATGAGTTCTTATTTATTAGCACGTATTCATTGATTCCTAAATGCCTACTGTTTTTACTGTATTGCCATATGAAGACGTCATGCGGTGGCACCCCTGGTCTCATTGCGCTGCCACAGACTCGGCCCTAGACTGGTGATTCCCAACCTTTTTTTCCTTGGAGCCCCCCTTATGAGAATCTAAGAAATGCTTGCTTTATTGGCAAAAATATCATAAAATATAGCTTTTTTCCATTTCTCATTCCTTTTATAGTTTTTTTCCTTTTTCTTTATTTTGGCTCCTTTTCTCTTAAACATTTAGCTACAGTCAAACAGACGCTTATTAAATATCTAAGTAATTTTATTCAGTTTTTTTCAGTAAGTGTGTTATTTTAGTTTTATTTAACAAATTGTATTTTGACAAACCCAGAGCACCTCAGAGCAAACAAAGCCTGTGATGTTTGGTGCCCTCCTGAGGAGGGCCCAGACCCCGGGTTGGGAACCATGGTACAGACCAATGGAGAACCCAGGACAGGACCTGAGGGTTGGGACGGAACCTGGTGATGTGAAAAACGAACAAGGAAGGCTCAGCGTTGGAGCCACTGGTTCATATCCTGTCTGTGGTGAGGTGATGATCGTCTCACGGATGGGTTACGTCTCAGTCAGGGTCACGCCCTGGCCTTCATCATGTGTGTATGTTGTTCCACCTTGCCAAAGGTGTCCACCTTCCAAGTTACAAATTCCCTCAAGTCTATTGTAGGGCAAACAGACCAGGGGTGGCCCTGTGTGATTGAAGAGTGTTTTGTTAAAATGATGAGCCACTGCTTGGTTATTCTGGAAGCAGCACTGTTGGTTTTTTACTTTTTTTTATATATATATATTTCATCCTGTACTCCTCCAACGCGCAACTTTCTTCTCAATAATAAATATTAACCATCACCCGTGGAGTTTGGATTTGTTTTCTGTGGGGTTCTGTTTTTAGGTTAAACCATCAATCAGCTCGTCCCAGCATGTGTGGTGTGGTTTTTCCCGCTCTTTTTTCCCCCCTGGCCACTGGGTTTTGGCAGTTTACTGGCTGAGGAGGTGATGTGGAGGCATTTGTGGCGTTCAGGAACAGTTGTAATCCTTTTTCGTAAAAGTCTTTCAGCTACACCTGAATTCCTTTAGTGCGTCCTGACAGATCAATGACTTATGCAGCACACGACCATATGGCCAGCACCAGGACCTTTGACCCCAATGCGATAGCTTTGCTCTTTTGGGTGAGGGGGATCATTGCCATGGAGATGGCTCGATATGCACTCGCTGACCCTCGCAAGGAACATGACCATTGCTCCGCTTCTTTTATTCATTGGACAGTGTTGCCATGCACAACAAAGTGGCCGAATTTCAGCTCTCACAGTCCGACCTGAGCACCAGGTTTAGCGTAATTATGCCTGACAAATATATAAAGCGGAACATTGTGATGACCAATAAAAATAAAGCATGGGATTAAGCTAATGTGGAAATTATTACGACATTACATTGTAATTTCACTCTGGGGCCACAGTCGGCTCGCAGTCAAGCTCCCTGCCAGTGCACCACTGTGTGGATTTTGCATGTTCTCCACATGTCTCCATGGGTTTCCTCCTGTTTTCGTCAATATTCCAAAGTCAGCTGATCCCTGTAAAGTGTCCCAGTGTGAGTTGGCGAGTGTCTGAGTGTTTGCCCTATGATGGATGGGTGCCCCTGCGTAGGGTCCGTTTCCGCCTTGTGCCCCGTGCTGCTGGTTCGGCCATGGCTTCATTCAATTGGATTAAGTGAGTATGAAAATGAATAATAATAATAATAATAATAATAATAATAATAATAGTAGTAAAGGTGTTTTGTATAAACGTAGTAATGTTGAAGATAAAAAATACATTAATAGTAAATAAGTCTTATTCAGAAATCATTTTAAAAAATCAATACATTTTTCGAAAATTAGTCAAGCAATATTTATAGTTGTAATATTATATGATATATAAAATAATGTTATTGCTGTAATTGTTATTGTTATAATTATTTTTGCTATTATTACTGTTATTGTTATAATTGTTATTATTGTTTATTATTGCTGTTACTACTACTATTTTTGTATTATTATTATTAATAATATTTTTGATATTATGTTATTATTATTATTATTATTATTATTATTATTATTATTGCTATTATAATTGCTATTGTTATAATGATATTGTTATTATTACAATTATGGTTGTTACAACAATTATAATTATTATTATTATTATTATTATTATTATTATTATTATTATTATTATTGTTGTTGTTGCTAAACAAGTAGATTCTTCTAGATTCCACAAACTGCTGAACCTGATTGTAGGGATAAACAGAAATGCTCTAGATGGTCTGTGCTGCTTGAAGTCAAGTCAGATTTATTTCAATGGAGCTTTGTCTCAAAGCAGCTTTACAATTTTTGATTATCTTCTAATATCTAGGGCCACTCCCAAACTGAGCAAGCCTAGCGCGACGGTGGCAAGGGAACAAACTTTCTAAACGTTATAAGGAAGAAACCTTGGGAGGACCGAGATCAAGAGCTAAAGCATGTAATATTGGATTATATCACGCAGCCATTAAATACTGAATAACGCGAATAAAACCAGGTTAATACGATCTTGTTTATCTGGCATATTAGCCATAAATTGCAATCTTAAAAAGATTAAAAAGATTGTGGTGACTTTCAAAGGGAAGTTTCACAAACAGCATAACATGATTAACGGATCATCTGACTCATCAAGTCAAGATGAAACCAACAACTACCTTGTCATCAAAACATTTTGGCACATGACTTGCTTTCTGATTTCCTCTTTCTGATTAATAGCTGGTTCTTGCCAGTCTTTGACGTGACAATCGTGATAACATTAGTGGGACAATCTTTTTGATCTAATAAAAGCAAATGAACGTTCACTCAAATGTAGTACGTTAGTAAGTTTGCCAAATTATAGCAACACTACAGAAAAACGAAAGAGTTTCAGAAGCCAGGTTTCCAAACAACGGATTAAGAACAGATCACCGAGGCGCGAGTGACAAAAAGGGAAGTGCAGAGCCAAATTTGGCTGTTGTTTGGGGTTTGCTAACCCCATGACAAGACAACTGTGTCAACAGTGCAGGCTCGAGGACAACAGTGGCGACAGGCAGCATGGAGAGCCGGCCTGGCTATACAGCGGGGGTCTGGGCCATATGCCGCAACATAAATGATGGGCCTTTGTCATGCGTTTAAAAGGACGCACTGCTGCCACTTTTTTCTAAGACTGCGGGGCAAAATTGTAGAGCAAATGCCATTAATCCAAGCTAGTGAACCCATAGAGGTGTATCCAGCCTTGAAGACACAAGCTTGCCAGCGCCTCTGCTGCTTCTATAGGCTGAAAGATTCGCAGAGAAAGAGAATCACTGAGACACGGAAGGAGGCCGAGGGACTGACAAGATGGATGGTGTGAAGGGGTTGGCAGCACTTTGGCAGGATGTTCAAACTAGAATATTGTTAACAATACTGGGAAAGTGCTGGTCTTGAGAGGGAAATTTGAGATTGTTAATTAGGGAAGCAGCTCTGGTATACGTATGATGTTCTGATGTAATAAACTCAGACTCAAACAGACTCAAGAATCGATTCAGATCTGAGGACTGACTTCATCGAGGTGTGTACAGATTGCTAGGGGTTGAGCAGCTACGGCTCTTTGGGATTTCTGCGAGTCAAACCGGAGTCCCAAGAGCCTGAGGAAATCATCCATCTGGTGAAGAAACCCCATTGGTAATAGTAGAGTATCTTGACAAAGGACATAATGATTTTATTGTAAAAGATCAAATAATGAGGTCCCAGTTCAACCCTTGCTTTGGACAACCAACCTCGGATCTCCAGAAATGTATTCCTTATAAGGTTTAGGGAGGTTTTTCCTTAACTGTCTCCCTAGAAGATGATATAGAACAGAATAAAAAAGGAAAAGCTGCATAGAAACAATGCTTCACAGAAATAAATCTGACTTGACTGACGTTTGCATTTTCTCAACGTTACTGATTCAGATTTAAAAAACAACTTGATAACCGAAGTGTTCTTGCACACGATCATTTTTTCAGACCGACTTTTGCTTACTCAAGAATCTGAATCGCAGCCCCAGACAATAGTCCTTCTTGAAAATATAATGTCATCAGCTCAGCTGATTCTGAAGAGAGTGACTGATCAAGACAGATTAGGGCTAAACCCATTTTGCCCCCCCCTCCCTCCCTCAGGGTTCGATCAGGGCCTTGGGGGGCCAGACCATTGCTTTCTTGCACACGACTGCAGATAGGGGCAGAAAAGCCAAACCAAACAGAGGATTTGGGCGCGCTGGCTCATTTGCAGGTGAATGCGATGGCACTCGCTCGGCCTGACGCGCCTTTCGCCCCTTTTGTTCGCCCGCGGCCTTTTTTTCCTGCCAGATGGTCGGAGAAATGGGACACGCCCAAGTCCTCCCCACCGACTGCGCTCCGCTGCAACGACCTGCAGAACAAAAAACTGGAGGCAACCCATTGCGGCTCGTACGAGCTTTGTTATGTTTATGTCGGTGATCGTCTCGCTTCGAACAGGAAACGGACTTTGTTTTACAAATAATCAAATAAAAATGGAACGAAATAATATAGACCGACCGAATTTGTGGATAAGGCTGTGGTAGGAGCCTATTTCTAATAAATCCAGCTTTAACTTTGATACAATTTCTACCATTTTTAGAACCCCAACGAAATTTGTCTGGGGAAATGATTAGAATCGCTAATAGAGTGATTAGAATAGTACAATCATATACTTAAAGTGGATGTATTCGTTTTTTAATATAAAAATACAACTACTAGTTTAGTATTACATTTCAACTCGTCTAATATTTGTATTTCTGGAAAACCTCAAGTAGAAGCAAAACCCTACACAAAGACAAGGAACAGAAGTAGGCCCATAGTTCTAGTCTAAATATTTTAGACTTTCTATTTTTCTCTTACTCAACGGGTTTTATAGTTAGAAAAGCTATAAATCGTTGCTTAAATGCGTTTCCAGAAACTGTGCAGTCGAAATTAGTAGTGATATGTTTATGTAAATATTTGCTTTGAATGGTTCTTTGTACATCTTCAGTGAATTGTATCCTAAAACGCTTCATTATTATTCCTGCTCGTGCATTGGATGAAAAGTGTAGAGCCTGTGTCTGGGTTAACATTTGAGCTCGCAGTAGACAGACAGAGCGTGAACAAACAAACATGAGAAAATCCCTGCATAGCAAGTTCCCAAACCTTACTTTCGTTTTGGATTGAAACCAAAAATAAAAACAAAGCCTTACAAAGCAGCTTCACTAATTAACCATGTTTGTCATGATGCTGTGATTGAGAGATGCATGTTATTTACCATGCCCTTCTGCGCCTGTGTGTAGGTAAAGAGTGAGAGGCAGGTGGTCGGCGTGTGTGTGTGTGTGTGTGTGTGTGTGTGTGTGTGTGTGTGTGTGTGTGTGTGTGCGCGCGCGTGCGCGAGCCCGTTTTGTTCCGCAGCTCTCCGTAAGTGTTTCATTAGCTGAGAGGGCGCTGAAAATGAAGCTCTTACATTGGGACAAAGCGAATGGGGGTTGCGTTTCTCTCAGGGCACCTGCCTCCTCCTTCATTATAGAGGGAGAAAATGCTCTTTAAATCCCCCTATAACCGAGCAGCTGTCCAGGGTGGAACAGCTGAGAGACCAAAACTTTTTTTTTCCCCTTCTCCGTCTCTCCCTCTCTTTGTTGTTACTCGCAAATGTTCACATCCAACAAGCATGAAGGCCATTTCTTTTAGTCCTCTCTCCAACCCCCACCCTTTTCGTATTGAGATATTAATCCTGCTCCAGACAGACAACAATGCGACTAAATAAACAAAATATAATTTATTTTTTTTCTTTCATTCAATCACTCAGTACAAAAGCTGGGATATATAAATATTAAAACAAAGGCTCAAACATTATTTGCATCCAGATGTTTTTCCGACGAACTTAAATAAAATCATATTGCAGTAAATAAAAATAGATAAACAACTGTAAATAAAAGAGAGAGTGACACTAAGGTGGATCATAAATAAGACATAAGTTAGTAGTAATATTCTTTCAAAACGAAACGGGTCTAAGAACTAAAAACAGCTCTATTTCAAACGCGACATAGCTATTCTAGGAAGTTCAAAATAATAATAATAATACAACAGGGAAAGACAAATACAATAATTAAAACAAATTCAACGAAATAATTGCACACTGCAACCCAAGTTGTAACACTGCAACCAAAGTCCGTATTGCTACAAAGTTTCAAAGACCCAAGTGATCAAATGCAGGCTTCAGTTTTGGTCCTGCCCGTCCTTCATCCGCTCAGCAGAGAAAGCAGAGGACCTTCTGCATTTTTTAGAGTGCAAACAATCTGCAAACAAAGCAAAGGATTCGCTTATTAATACAGAAAAGCATGACAACGAGTATGGTGGTCTCCAATATCTGCTTATAACTGCTTTTTAGTGTGGACATGTCTTCCAAAAACGGAATTATATCTCAGTAGATCTCAACATGGACACCAACAGCCAGTTACAAGGCCGGTTCTGATTGCATACTGAACAGTAAGTGTGAAAAGAGCAACGACTCGACACCTACCATCTAATTCTTTTGCGGGGTGTCACCTCAGAAGGGATGGAGGAACCGGCTTGGGATGTGCGTTCAGTCGGTTTGGACTCAATGCATCTTTTTCTTCTGGGGAAAAAGTCTGAAGGGGGAAAAAAAACCACACACTGACATTAGGAGCAAATACCGCTAAAGATCATAATCATCATTATGAGTCAAGAAGAGATGGCATCATATCCTGTGAAGTTGTGCTACTCCAAACAATGGATAAGCCACCGGAGTCTGAAAGAAGGTTGATTAAGGGTTGTTGGACGGTTTACTTTTTAGGAAACCGTTTGTACTCCTTAAAATTGGTTTTTAACTCATAGCTCCAAAGCAACAAACCCTTAAGTGCTGAATGGAAGTTCTTTCCAAAGGCTACCACCACCACCACTACTACTACTAAAATAATAATAATAATAATAATAATAATAATAATAATAATAGTAAGGACAGTTTCTGAGGCCGTACTCTACCTGTGATGTGAGTGTTATTTGGTAAAGTCTCCGGGACAGACGCTCTCTTCCTTCTGCGGCACACTGGAGTCGACGAGCCAGCTTTCCGGGCGTTCAGAGTCGCTGCTCGGTTCTCCTGGTTCACTTCACTTTTCGGAGATTCAGCCGAGCTCTGGGAATCATTTTTAAATCCACACTGCGCGGCTGAATCCGTTTCCTTCTGGCTTAAAGACGCCCCAGTCCGTGGTTTCCCGTTCGGCACCGACTCCTGATAGAAAGCCGGCATGGAGCCGCTCGTCACCTCCTCCCATTCGTAATGTCCAGGCAGCGGAAGGTTGTGCTCGAAGTTAAAGTTCCAGCGGCTCTGGTCCCGCTCCGACATCTCCTGCAGCTGGCGCTTCATCTCGCAGTTGAGCTCTTCGTGATCCACCGGGCCGAAGAGGTTGCGGCAGACCTTCGTGCGGGCCAGCAGAGGAAACGTCCTCCGTGCGGCGTGTCGCTCCCACATGCTCGTTATGTCGATGTTAGCCATGGTGCTCCGAGTTCGGTCCGGCTCAAAGTGGAAGCGGGTGTTTGCTTGTCTGACAACTCGCACGTCTATTTATATTTCTGCCATTTGCACTCTCGGGCCCGTGATTGCCATTGTGTACAAAGAAGGAGACTCTGATTGGTTCGTTCAAAAAAACCCGCCCCTTATATGCAACCCTCCATCCGCTCAGCTGGTCTGGTTAGAAAGGATGGAGCTGCCACTCAGGGGGTTTTGGCAGTTCATTTAAATAAGAAACCAAGAAAGCGAGAACACTGGTGATGTTTTTCATTAAGAGCCAACAATAACACTCAAATAGTTGTATTGCAGCAACTAACAAGAAAAAAATTGAGATCACCGCAAAATTTTCTCCATTTCACTAATTCTATAAATTAGGCTACTGAAATTCCAAATTCAACTTTATTTGCGGCTACGACAATAGCATTTATTCGTGTTCAGTGTTTTCAGACCTCAAATCAATACTCGTTTTAACTTAGGAAAGTTCAAAAATCAGTATTTCAATCAGCTTTCGTGTGTCTTGTACTTTTCCTCAATAAATACGATTTGGTTCAGATGATCACCTAATCAGTAGCTCATTAATGCTCTGGAATTACTGCTGTCTTACATGTAGATATTGATTTTAGGAAAATTGTAACAGCTTTACTACCATCTAGGCCACCCACGTTTTAACTGAGGAAGCCAATGGTGAGAGTGGAAAGGAAAAACTCCGTCAATGTGATGAGAATCAAACCTTGGAAGGAACAAAACTCAAGACCCAACCTCCTAGACGTAATATGCATCATTAACAATAATGAACTAAATTACATTAATACATTTAGAATAAGTATTTAAAAGCACAGAAGCGAAATATACATTTAAATAGCGAACATGAAGAATTTAGTAGAACAAAATATAGACTACACTAAATTAAAGAGAATACAATATTATGAAGTAAACATTCACTCAGGGTTCTCCTGTCCTTGTGAGGAAATGTAATTTAAAAAGGACATTTTGTTGTCTCTTATAGGAAACCTTGAGACCCACATTTATGGACCCCTTGGGTCACGTTGAGGTTATATACGTCATATGTACTGAACTGTGTTAGAATGAAGAGACTTGTGTGTTTATGGCTTGCCATCCCAAATTAAACCCTTATATGGTAGAGTTAGGAAACCCATTGTTTGCCGTTTCAAAAAGATGTTCGATCATAATGACCATTATTTTAATGAATACCATAATTAAACGACTCGACTGTTCCTTATTTGCTAACCATCATTTGTACGAAATGAGCGATATTAAAAAAGCCCATGAAATAAGATACGAACAAAAGTCCACAAGTTGTGTGTATCAGTGTGGATATCGTGTTCACAATGTCACTTTTCTCAGTAATATTCTACATAAATACTATAAAGTGTTTATGTATCTACTGTACGAGTGAAATGTAATCCTTACTTTAATTCACAGCGTTATGTAACGCTGATACACTCGTAACAGTTGTTGGATGGAATGAGGATACTAATCAAAGCTCACCAATGACAAGATTATGCAAAATCAGTTAATTGCTTGTATATCGATTGGAATGAAGTAAACATGCATGGCCAACAAATCTGATTCTGACCTCTGGTAAAAAGACACGTTTGGTTAATTATTTAATTGATGCAAGACGAAAGTTCAAAGTTATTACGAGTCAGACAGGTTTCAAGTCAGTCCAGAGACATACCTTAGGTCATCCGGTGTCTCCAAATTGTTTTGGCGGGCGTGCATGTGCCCTGAGACGGACTGGCGCCTTGACTCGGTATTTGTTGGTTCAGCCTTACGTCCGGTGCTCCCGGTTAGGCCCTGTCTGAAAATGAGTGAATGATGATCGATTTATATTTGCTCCGTGTCATCTATAGGCTACATCTAAGAAAATCAGAAACAAATTTTGACGATTGCTTGAAACATTTATTATCACAGGATACTAAAAGTTTCATTTGCTGGCCAGCTGAATTTATCGCAATGAAATATAAAAAATAATATAAGAACAACATATGTGTTTGTTGACGTTTGACAGGGATCAATAAAACAGTGTAAATGGTAACTGTAGAATTAATTTCTCTGACGTTTACTAGGCATGACAATTTTATTTCAAGAACATAAGTACTATACGGTCTTCTGACTCTCATATCCTGTGATAGGTCATTAAAAGTACTTACGTACGATAAATATCAGTACAATGAATTTTATGGAAATTCTGGCAATTTTAGATCGGAACAAAAAACGTAATGGTTATTTTTGAAACAAAAACCAGTGGGTCGTGGAAGTTCCTCTTTTCTTTGTTGAATTGACTGTTTAGGTCTTGGCAGCGATCAAATTGTATGTTCTGCACATTTTCTTAATACTTTTATATGGACAGACTCAAATAAAACATGTTTCTGCGACTTTTAATGTACTGAAAATTCGTTATTTGCATTTCCTTTAGAAAGAACAACAAAACGAGTGATCTTAGGATGCCCAAAACTTTTGCATATGACTGTAGGAACATGCTCGCTGTTTTTTATTGTCACGAATGCAAGAGATGGTCAAGTTATATAGCTTTATTATTGTTGTTCTTACTACTACTACCGAATAGTACTTAGTAGCCTACTATTTTTTATCGTTGATGCTCTTATTTAGTAGCAGTGTTGTTTTTATTGTTGTTGTTATTATTATTTAATAGTATTGATATTATTAGTAGTATTAATAGCTATATCAAATCATTTGATTAAAGGAGCACAGATTACCAAAATGTCATGACAATTAGCCTATATAAATAAACCTAATTCAGTTGGTATTTGACAATTGTTCATACATGCTTTTCTTGCTTCATACATGTGCTGTTAAAAATAAATAAAAACAAAAAATTATAAAGCATTATAAAAACTATGGGACATCCGTTATGCGGGGTTAGTGACAAAAATGGGGCTTTTATGTATTTGCTTGGCTGGTTTGTTACATATAGCTACATAATAGTGAAATAGGCAGAACTTAAAATGTTGGAAGTTTTCTTTAGGAGTGTCTAGGGTGGACAGGATTAGGAATGAGATCATCAGAGGGACAGCACAGGTTGGAAAATTGGGAGACAAAATTCGAGAGGGAAGACTGAGATGGTTTGGACATGTACAGAGGAGGGATAGTGGATATATTGGTAGGAGGATGTTGGCGATGGAGCTGCCAGGCAAGAGATGGAGAGGAAGACCAAAGAGGAGTTATTTGGTTGTGGTAAATGAAGATATGCAGGGAGTTGGGGTGAGAGTAGAGGACGTGGAGGACAGGGTGAGGTGGAAACGTTTAAACTCGCTGTGGTGACCCCTGATAAAGGGAGAAGCCGAAAGAAGAAGATTCATCATACTACTTCTATATGATTTAAGAAATAACCGTTTAGCCTATATTGAACAGTCAAATAACTTCATGAGCTGGAAATATCCTTCTTACAAAGGAGAACAAATACTGATCAAGAAAGTAAATAGTCACATAAAAGTGTGTTATGATGATCAGTGCTACTTAATTAAAGCAATCATTCTTCCCAACGCAAGTGGATTCATACTCCAAATGACGATCAGAAGACTACTGACTGATGGCCCTTTTAAATCTCACAATCATTCAGACACACCTTTAAGAGACCACACTGGTGTCAGTGAAACTCGTGAAAATATTCCTAAAAACCAGTCGTTAAAAACAGCATTCCCATCTCTCGGAGATTCTATCAGTTTGGATTTATTACATATTTAAACAGTCGCACGTTCCATGCATTTTCTATCACACAGCTCCCCCTTACGTCCGATACGACTAACTACATTCTCGCTTCTAAAAACGTCAAAGGTTTACTTTAATTAAGTTATCGCTCTGTTTTAATGGATTGCGAAACTACCCACTAAATAGGTTTAAAAATTAAATTCGTATCATAATATTATTATGAAACAACTGCAAAGCTTAACAAAACATTCCCTTTACTGATAGGACACGTTACTTCTGCCAGTTCCTTGGGGATCCCTCTTTGTCACAGCGCCAGTGGCAATGTAATCCTTTATGGGAGTCCCGTGGAAGGAGCTTCCCTTGTTTTCATATATAAAACATCTATTTTTAAAATTATAAGGGTCTTATGACGGGCACATATAAGGAAAGGAAAGTGTGCTGTGTGACAGATTTTGGTATCTCAGGATTACTAGGCATGTGTACCACTGGACCACAGGTGAGACCTAGTGGGTGCACACCTAGAAGGAAGGGTTGTCATAAAGCCGGGGAAAACAAAGAATTTAACACAAAATGGCTTCTGTCAGCAACAAGGAACTCAAAATGGTTTCTTCAAACAGCAACGTCATTTCAGGGGATATAAAGAGGATAACCAAACTAAGACTGGGATCATTTCTAATCCCCTAAACGCGTTTGATGTTTCCACTTTTCCTCTCACAACTAAGAACTTACTGGTTTCTTGACATGATTCCCTTTGCTTTGAGAATTTCTTAGAAATTCATCTCGTCTGTCCAGCTTTTTCTCACTCTGTTGTATCCGCAGTTGTCCTTCACTTTTTCAACTCTTTACACCTTGTTTAACTTTTTTTTCCTTTGCCAGAAATTCTCTCTTATCATGACTTTCCAAGAAAAGCTTTCATTTTTTTTCTTTAGTATTTTCAGCATCTCATGTAGACATACCACGCTAACACTGCCTATTGGCCAGTTTAAATAAAGTCAGCCAGGTGCAGCTCATAAAGACCAATTACCTGTTACCAAGCCTTTTAACGCTCAACGTGCTTACCCAAGTGACTCTGCCTTGGCTTCTGGGCAATGTAGTTCACAGAGTGCCTCTGCTGCCCTCTGGTGGTACCAGTGGACAATGCTGACACGTTCACATCTACGCTATGGCAATTATGACAAACGCAAAGGCTCTCAAAGGCGAAGGGCCCAGGAACGACCGAAGATCAGTGACATATAGTACCCAAGGGATCTGATTTTTTTTATAATGTGACAAAAGTGGAGCTACCTAACAATTGCTGTGGTTTATGATATATAATTGACCTGGAACTTATTTTACTCACAACAAACATTCCTGTCAAATAAACCAGAACAGAATCTCATATTAGAGTACTTAAATTAATATCCATATGTTACAGGGTCTGCTTGAGTGCTGCCTTTATTTTTTTATTTTCTAGTTTACTAGGCCTGATTGCTTATGCCCGACACTGTTGTAGAGCCTTGGGTTTCACTATTAGTAACTTCTAAACACTTCGATTTTGTATTACATATTTTGACATGGTGTTTTATCAATACAGAACTGTGCAAAAGTCTTAGACCACGATTAGATGTGTTGTTTTAAATGGTATTATTGTTGTGTTGTTTTAAATGGTATTATTACTATATATAACATATTGTTGACATCTGGACTCAAGCATTTCAAACTTGGATTCATCTCCATAACACTCTTCCACTGATCTTCCAGCTTTGGCATATCTTAGCCTTGCCTATGCTCCCCTTCCAAAAAAATGTGGTTTCTTGAGTGCTACCCTTCCAAAATTCCTGATCAAGGAACGTAGAAAGTTCAACTTGGCATCCTGATGAAGCTGCCAGATGCTGCAATTGCTCAAGTGTAAGGAGAGGTCACACTAAATATTTGCCACTGTCGCCTGTTGAAGCTGTTTTTTCTGATTTCTTTTAATACTGCGTACAAACTTCCTATATTTTCTGGTTGTATGCTAATAAAGAGACTGAAAAACAATGGCAAATCTAATCTAATGGTGGCCTGAGACTTTTACCCTGTGCTGTATATGGCAAATAAGAACACTTATTCCGTGATAAACGTTTGTTGTACCCTTTGACGCCCTCTGTTGGCGGTCAGTTGTAACACATGCCCAGTTTTTTTGGTTAAACATAATTAAAGTGATCTTGCGATGGAGTGTACGATATTCTTAGCATTACAATGCTTCAGAGAAATTCTTCCCCATTGGTACCGTCAAATAATAAAAAGTAATCACACTGTACAAACCACTGTAATAATTAATTACTAGAAAATCCATGCAAAATCATTTCTTATGTTCTATGAGTGCTGTGTGCATTTAGGCTCTTTGAAGACTGAGCAGCTGCTTTGGGTTCCATGGGTGAAAAGTTCAGGAATAAAATGCTAAATAAATATGATGGTAATTGTAGTCCAGTTGGGTTTACTATGTAAATAGTTGGATTAGGCTTTAAAAATAAGACCTTACAGGCAAATGAATTGCATTACAGGCAAATGACTGGAAATGAGTTTCTACAGAACATTTCTCACAGTGCACATGGAGTACTGTGTATATGGTACCAAACCAAACGACATGGGGTTCAGTAACTAAATATGACAGTACATATTTTCCTAATGCATGTAATATGTAAATAGTTGGATCACCCTCTTAAAACGACAACATATCACAATCATAGGTCTCCAGACATTTCCAATTTGCTGAAATGGGTCAGTTGAGGTAAGAAGTTGGAGAATCCGTGCCCTAAGCCTGCTTGAAGTCAAGTTGTGGTTTATATACAGGAAGTCTATCTACTCAACAATTGACACAGCATCACAATTCATACAATAACTATCCAAACAAGGCCAGTCAAAAAGCTCGTGCAGCTGCCTTCTGCCACGGCTGGACCCATTGTTGACTCGAGAACAGGTGAGCTAAAGTAAAACGATCCATTAAGCCATCAACAATCCACAGGGAAATGGGACCACATGTCAGGAAACCACACGGCAGCCCGGCCATGTAAAGAGATTGAGTTACACATTCGCTCAACTGTAGATTCATTGTTGGGATAAACATCATAGAAGGGATTTTACTGATGTCTTGACAGTTGCTCAGGCATAAACATATTTAACAGATTTTTGAGGAATTCCAGACTGTACTACAGCAATCCTACAGTTTTCCAACTTGGTGAAATTACAGACTTACAACTTAGACAATCTTACAGTCCAAGCAATTGTGAGTTAAGAGCCTTGCTCAAGGACCCAACAGTGTCAGCGGTGGGATTTGAAACCTGGACATTCTTGTCTATAATCCAGTACCTTAACCGCTAGGCTACCACAAAAGTTAGAGAGAGTAGGTCATCTGATGCTGCACAGTTTTTTAGTTGGTGGTTGTGCTAGTTTCTGGTGGCTGGACAGTTTTGGTTGGTGGACTATTTTCAGTCCAAATATTTACTACAGGCCCACAGCAACAGTGGCAAGGAAAAATTCCCTAAACGTGATAATTTATGATGATCTGTAGATCATAAGCAATATGTAGGCAACATGCAAAGAAACTGTGCCTATGGAAAGTCTTTACATAATAAATTCTGTACATTCAACAGTTTTAAACTTAACCCTCTTGTTGCTTTTGAATTCTTGGTGGTCAAATTAGGCCCCTTAACACAATTTCCAAAGTGTTTTTAAAAACATTTACTATCTTTTAAATTACATTCACAGTCTACGGTTGATGATGTCTGACTATTTGTCGGTCTGTCCTACAATTTGCACATCTTTTTAATCCCACTCATTTTTTGTGGTTATAGAAATATCACAGTTACAAATTCGAAAAATACTCAATTAAACCATTCATTTTGTGTACATGCATGTGCCATTTAACATTTGTTTGAGGAAATAAAAATCTGTCTTATATACATCTTATTCATGTCTGAATGACGGAAAACTGGTTCCAGTGACACCTGCTGACAGAAAAGAGAATCGCACTCTAAAAAGGCAGAAAAAAATATTGTATCGTTCTACTTTATTTTTTGATTTCGATAAGACTTTGAGGTTTTGCAAGAGATACAAAGACAGGAAGTATTGTATTTTACAGTACAGTACTGCGTTAAATGTTTTAATATTGTATTTTAATTAATATAATTGTTTAAAATAAACGTGATGTGCATCTAAACTACTGTGTGATGATGGCAATGTCTGGTCAGCATCCATTTTGGTCAACGTCCTGTTTCACAGAACATAATGCGGACGTTAAGGACACATACCTGTATTTATATGCATTGTCTGGATGAAATCACGAAGACTTCCGCTAGTTAGATGGCAAGAATCATAGTGAACACAGACAGGTCCAAAACAGACTGGGACACAACAGGAGCGGTAAATAGGCTACTTGATGATGGCTGGATAAAATATCCTAAAGAATAGGTAGTCTATATAGTATGCAAAGATTAAAAAAGAACCCGTCATGCCAAAACTAACAACGATTAATGTTTAATCAAATCACACGCCAAACATCAGATGACAGTATGGATTTGTATTCCTGCCAATCCAAGGTTTCAGCTTGGTTATATGAAATAAATGCAAAAATATAACTGATTTATTATTATGGTTAAATCTCTTAGTATATACATAGGAGCGTGCAATCACACAGTGCACAGTGATTTCATAACCAAGCACCTAAACAAAAGGGCACGGGGTTGCAGGTGTGCTGAGCACCGCCTACAGCTAAATGATTGTGGTTATGTAGCAGCAGCAGCTCTGGAACTGGTCAGCACTGGTAAGAGCAAATGCGAGCTTGGCTTGAGTTTTATTTCCTGGTTTGAGGTGTTCAGGTGCTCAGGTACTGCAGGTGCAGTAGTGACAACAAGGAGTTACAGCGACAAGGTGATGCCCGGACTACAGGACACTCCTCTGGTAAGCCTGCTCTGTTTAATGTATTTAATTTCTGTCACCTCTAGTCTGTCTGTCATATATGCGGAGATTGTGATATTGAAAGTGCTATTTGACGTGTTTTTGTAATGTCATTTCGTGTGTGATGCCAAAATCAGAAGCAGAATTTAGCAACATGGGTTTTATCCTTTTTTTTTTTTCATGGAGTGTGATTGTGATTGGTATGCTTAGAGTGCTCAATGTGATTTGAACGATTCCCTTTTGGCATTCAACCAGGATTATAATCTGTGGTCTCTCATGCAAATGACACTTTTGCATGCTCTATCATTTATGAAGTTTCTCCCATACACACGTCTGTGTTTGTGTATTCAAATCGTCATTTGAATCAAATGACCTTCGGTTGTTGACCTCTTTTGATATGTCCAGAAAAAAGGGTGATGGCCAAAATCAAGCTCTGGTTTTACCATTCCAAAGCTCCTCGACTTACTGGCTTTACTTAAGGAGGAAAATGACATAAATGTCCGAGACAGTCACCTGTGGCTCCACCAGTAGTAAAGCAACACATTTTGCATGGGCAAAGAATGCACATGGAAATGTGGCCTACTTTGCATACAGTGTCCAACACTTTCTCTTCAGAACTGGCTTCCATTGCTTATGGCTAGTCAGACCTGTATTGGTGTGAACTGTAATTGTTTGTGCCTGCACTTCGTACATAGGTAGCAATGCATGGCAGGAGGTGTGCAAAATGTGGAGAACCAGTGCTGGACCCACAAGAACAAGGGTGAGAATTGCGACCACATGATTGAGTAAAGTTCATATGGCTGGATCCATATCCTAAGCCTATATCGGTTATTTTTCCAGGGGTCTGTTGGGTTGTAAGTGTTACAATGACGACTTAGTATCCCATGGAGCATCAGGCCATAAATCCAAAGACAATTCAAGAATGACTTGGACACCGGGCCGACTTGGGGACATTGATTTTACTGGGACCAGCAAAACCAGGGGCAAGGTATGATCCAACCCATTTCTGGATGTTTAAATTCCTTTCCTATCTGACGAAGCTAGAAATAATTAATGATTAATTTGAATTAAGCACATAACTAATCACCACATGAACTGGAGACGAATTAAGTTACATGAATGATCAGTCTAGTAATGGTGATCATGTAATAGTAATTTCCCCAAACGTACCTGCTGCTTTGTTGTGCATCATTTAAACAGTTGTAGAAATGGCATATTTTTAAGACTATCCAACAAAGGATAGTGGAGCTCGTTCAGACTCTACATGCTAGAGATACATTTGCATGTTGAGTAATGCCCAGAAACACCATCACTACAATGTAACCACCACTGTAACTACAACCCCAAATCAGAAAAAAGTTGGACGGTATGGAAAATGCAAATTAAAAAAAAAAAAAACTGGAGTGTGTCTCACATTTACTTTGACTTTTATTTCATTGCAGACAGTATGAACCCAAGATATTTCAAGTTTATTTGTTAATAAACATCCATTCAGGCATTTCAGGCCAAAAAAAAGTTGGGATGGGTCAACTATAGCCATTACTAGACCTAAATCCCCCCCCTTCCCAACTTTTTTTGTAATCTGTTGCAGGCCTGACAGTTTTTCATACTGTCCCAACATTTTCTGATGTGTTGTACAATGGTAAAGTAATACTGCTGTTAAGATGTAGTGTTTCATACAAAAGATGACTTTTACTCGCTTGCTAGATGTTTTTCGTTACTGACACATGCTCTTTGTCAGTCCAGTTTGTCAGGGTTAGCAGTACCACAGAGCCGGAGCTGATCTACCAGCTGCTGACTGAGCAATGGGGCCTCGCTGCTCCGCACCTGGTGGTGGGACTGGTGGGGGGAGATGAACTGGCCCAGATGAAGCCTTGGCTCAGAGACACAGTGAGGAAAGGCTTGGTAAAAGCGGCACAAAGTACAGGTCAGGAAACCGAGTTTACTAAAAAAAACAAAACAACAACAAAAATATAACAAGTCTTAGAGGAATGCTCCACTTTTTCCAGCTTAATCTCCATCCACGGCATCTTCAGCATATCTGCAACTGGCAAGAAACAAACACAGAAACGTACTTCTAATAGAAGCCTATACAGATAGCAGCAGGAGATGGGGGTAAACAAGACAGGGATTAATACATGATACCGAGTCAGACAAGAGCAAGAGGAGCGAGAAACAGGAACAAAACAACAGCGTAAAGGAGATGACAAAACTTGACAAAAACGTGAACAGCAAGGAGGGATATAAATAGGGGAAACATAGCTGATCAGTTACAGGAGAAAAGAGTCAAAGGAGCTATGCAGGATGATCTAGTTTCACATTTTCTTCAGACCCCGCAGATTTATGGCTTAGCCCTACCTGAGTTCATGGAGCAATCTCCCTGAACTCCCATCTTTAACAGATTAAACTATATGCATAGTACAAGGTGGTAACTAATAATTTACCAGTTAGAACACAAAACACAAACAACCTGCCAGCAACTAGCACTAAGGAACAGTGTGACTAGTATCACTGGAAAAAGTTGGAACATTCCTTTATTATTGCTATATAAGCCTAATCATCAGGTCTGCCATTAACCATGGCCCTTTACCTCCCCAGGAGCATGGATCCTGACCAGTGGTCTCCGATTTGGAATCACAAAGCATCTGGGCCAGGCAGTAAGAGATCACTCTCTGGCGAGCACCTCCTCAAAGGTGCGTGTGGTGGCCATCGGGATTGCACCTTGGAGCATGATCCACAACCGAGAACTGCTGCTCTCCTGCAAGGTCACGAGCTTTAAAGCATAAAAAGTCCTTATTATTTCACAATCACAACTCGGCAGCAACAGCCTCTGCTTTGTTATGAAGTAACCTAAATTATAATATGAATCGTGTTGGTCTGGTTTCTGATTGTACGCAAGATGTATTGCAAATCTATTTTCTAGGCACAGTCAGATATACATTACTGTGCAGGTCTGATGGGAACCATTAGATTTAATGTTTTACCAATGGTATAATGATCACATATGACATATTGTCCATGACTGGACACAAAAATTTCAGACTTATAGTCACCACTCCATAACACTTTTCCAGTTATCTTCATTCCAATCTTTGTGAGCTTTAGCATATCTTAGCCATTTCACCTTGTTCCCCCTCCAAAAAAGTGGTTTCTTGGCTGCAACTCTTCTGAAAAGACCATTCCTGATCAAGTTTCTTTGGATTGTAGAAAGGTCAGCTTTTGCTCAAGTGTAGGGGGAGGTCACATTAAATACTTGCCACTTCAAATTTCCTGTATTTTAAAAACATGTTAACAAACTCGATGTGAGATACTCCACTTATTTTTAGCCTGTAGCTAAAAAAGGAAGCGTGACATCAATCATGTCTTTATTGTCATTTGATATTTTATGAAAGCCTGCCTTCAGCAGTATGAGTGAATTGTTGTCTTGTTTAATCTACAGCCTGATCAGCCAGTGTCCTACTCTTCGGAAGATTTCCCTCATGGGGCCGTTTACTCCCTGGACAGCAACCATTCGCATTTTATTCTGGTGGAGGAGGACCAGCACAAGCCTAACGCCACCAGTGAGATGAGCGTCAAACTGCTCAAGCACATATCCCTACAGCGGACTGGACACGGAGGTGCATTTTTAGACCTATTTCTATAGTTTGTGTTTACTATGGACATTTCCCTGGACTATAAATAATGGAAAAACCCATTGACCTGAACCATTCAAGGTTATTAATGTACTAATACATACTAATACATTTTACCAAAGATCCATTTGTACAAAGAATTCTATTATCTTTACATAATGTAGCTTTAGGTGCACGGGTGGCACGGCAGTCCAATTTACTAGCCCACCATTGGTGGAGACCCATGTTGTAGTGTCTTAGTGGTGCCTATGGCCTGTCCATGTTTGGATTCCTCATGCCTGCTGCAGCAGTGCCAGCTGAAGGCTGCGAAGCATAGTGCGTTTCTCCATGCGGATTCATTCTCGCCATAGAAAAGAGCGTTCAGCACCCCTTTTATTAAAATAGCTTTCACTGAAGATAAATAAAATTCTGCTGTTTAAGTTTTTATTAATTCCCAGTGTTTACTCCCTGTATTTAAAGGGCCGGGCAGCTTTGAAATCCCTGTCCTGTGTCTGCTGGTTCACGGGGAGCCAAGGATACTGACGGTATCTACTGCCACACAGATCAGAATGACTTCAGCTAAGTGTACAGATGATTTTTTTTCACATGTCGCTTTCACGTATACAGAGGATGTACAAGACCATCCAGAACTCGACCCCGTGGCTGATCCTGGCCGGCTCAGGGGGTGTAGCGGACATTCTGGTTTCGCTGATCAACCGAGCATGCTGGGAGACCGAGATTGTGGAGGAGCTGTTGGTGGACACGTTTCCCAGTTGCCAAGGCACTGAGAAATCTTTCTGTATTAAAGTGGTGAGACTTCTGTGTATGCTCTTACATGACTAATGAGGAGAGCATTTGGTCATTATTATGTTTGCAGATGGTTTCACCATGGTTTGTTGTCTGTACTAGATCCAGAGGATTATGGATAGTGCCCACCTTTTGACAGTGCATGACCCAGAACAGGAGACGTCCGATCTAGACACTGTTATCCTCAAAGCATTAGTTAAAGGTTAGTACTATATATATTAGCTAGCCGATCTCTTGGTATAGAGGGCGGGAACCATTAATCTGACAGCACTACTGAAAATACTTGATTGCAGCATGATAACACACAAAACACACCTGAGAGCTTTGACTGGCACTTTTCTAAACTCCATCGAGCATTTCTGGGGGTACTTGAAGTCAGAGAAAGCCAAGCATTCAGACATCTCAAGACGTTCTTTGGAATATTGTGAAATTATGCTGGATTACATGGACCAGCAGATTTGAGACAAACTTGTAAAGTCCATGCCAGCTGTCATTGTAGCCAAAAGGGGAACGTACCTTTTTACGAATATTAACCAATTCTGAAATGTAGCAATAGATTTACATTCAGAAACTCAATTATAAAGAATCCCTCTCTTGTTTATGTCAATGAATACATGTTGTCTCTTCCCTGTTCTTTCCCATAGCCAATAAAAGTCAGAGTCAAGAGGGACAAGACTTCTTGGACGAGCTGAAACTGGCTGTCGCTTGGAACCGAGTTGACATTGCAAAGAGCGAGATTTTCAATGGGGATATAGAGTGGACAGTGAGACGCTCATTAATTTCTATGGATGTGTAATGTAGCTGAGATGATAATATATGTAAATAACAAGTAACAAAAATGTCTCAGTACAGGTATGCGTCGCTTAACGTCCGCATTACGTTTTGTGAAACAGGACATTACCAGTCACATAGTAGTTTAGATACTTATTTACTTACTCTCAGTGTTTTAAACAATAATAATTTCTCTAATAATAATTTTAAACAATAATGTGAATTAAAACACGATACGAAAACCTTTAGTCCATACCATACCGTACAATAGCGTAATTCTTATCTTTGCGTATTCTTTAAAACTTGAAACACTTGCCTTTCAAGACGATTCTCTTTTCTGTCTGTAGGTGTCGCACGGGTTCGCCCAAACCACTCATTCAGTTATGAATTAGATATATTGTACAGTGTATCAGACAGGTTCATGTTTTTCCTATTGCGGACGTTAAACGGCGCATATTGACTGACCCGAACGTATTATGAAACATTGCATCACTTTTTCATTAGATAGGAAAAGTAAAGCCTTATATCGGGTAATATGGTACTCATTAACATTTGTCTGATTTCTCCTAGGCAGAGGATCTAGAGGAGGTCATGATGGACGCCTTAGTAGCCGACAAGCCAGATTTTGTGTGCCTGTTCGTGGACAACGGGGTGAACCTAGGCGAGTTTATGACTTATGGCCGCCTCCAGGAGCTCTACTGTTCTGTCCGCGAGAAGAGCCTGCTTTATGAGCTCCTCCTGAAGAAGCACCACGAGAGACAGGTGCAGCTCCACAAGGCTCGAACGGCCACGGCGGCTTCCACAGAACTGGGGGACAAGCGGCCGCGTTTCACTCTGCTTGAGGTCTCCAGGGTCCTGAAGGACTTCCTGCACGACTCCTGCAAGGGCTTTTATCAGAAACTTCCAGTGGTACGACTCCATGTCCCATAAGCATTCCATTGTTCTGTATACTACTGTAACTACAGACGGCAGTGGACTCAACTGAATTTGGTAGATCTCAACAATACGACAAATATTTGTATTTTTGCTGGCTATTTATGACCTACAAATAGGTCTGGGGTGGCACGGGTTAGAGTGCTCATCCACTATATGGCCAGAAGGTACTGGGCATCAGAACATCAAAACATTTTAAAACTCTGGGTTTTCCATTAACATGGAGTTGTTCCTCCATTGCTGCTTCCAGAGCATCCATTTGGTGAAGTTAGGAACCCAGCAACCAGCCATGACTCTGAGTCAGTGTTCCAGTGTTGCCCAAAGGTGTTGGATTGAGTGGGGCTCAGGGCTCTGTGCAGTCCAAGATCTCTCACACCAAAACTTGGCAAACCATTTCTTTGTGTGGGGGAGTTGTCATTATGAAACAGCTAAGCCAAAAGTTTGGAAGCAAACTACAGATATGCGCCGTTCAACAACCATCCGATCAACGTCCGTTCGCTTTAATGGCCGAGGTCTAAGAATTAACATAGGAAATAAAAATCTGTCTTATATACATCCACATATATGTCTGAATGACATAAAATGTGAAAACCCTTGAGGTATTATTGCATTGTACAGTACTTTACTTGATACTTAGATACTTGCAAGTATCTAAACTACTATGTGACGATGGGCAGCGTCCATTTTGGTCAACAACCTATTTCACAGAACGTAATGCGGACGTTGCTGCATACCTGTATTGAATTCTATAAAATATCCCTTATTCTGCAGTCTTAAGAGGACAGAGCGCAAACCTAGAAACACACACCATTGTTCTTTCTCTACCAATTGGTTTTCGTTCTCGGCTAAAACAGATTCACCTATTTGACTGCCAAATTAGCGAAGCATGATTCACTCTGCCGTCTCAGGATTGGGCGTGGCTGCCATGCAAATCCAATCAATGAAGCTCCAAAGGAGCAGGATTTTAAAAAAGGGAAAAAGCCTGTTAAACACTAAATAGATTAAGAGATTTAACACTAAAGTGGGTGTTACTCTGAGATGGATGGGAAATGAAGAATCAACAATCAAGAAGTTTTAGTAATTGCTATAATTAAACCTTTAGCTATGAGCTATCGTGACCTTGCACTGCACCATGGTTTACTTCCTTTTAAATATTTGTGGAGGTCCATCAGTCCATAAGAAAAAACAAAACAGACTGGATATGACTGAAAGCGTTAGCCACTCCAACTTTGGAGAAGAAGCTGGGACATTGTGGGAAATGTAGTCCATGTAATTCATTTGCAAGGCGCGTCCTGTGGTTCTGCAGTTTTACGTCAAAAGTCATAGATCCTAGAATCTAGAGCTTTAGGGGCATTTTTAAACAAACAATTGTACATTTTAACCTAATTCATCATTCTCACACTTGTAAAGGAAGAACATCGGACTTGTAGGGTGGGGGAAACACTGTGACTGGAAAGACACCAAACAATGGAGAAAATTTCTTTTAATACCGAGCCTAGTGGATCATACCATTGGCGAGGCAAGGGGGGCTGCTCTATATTTGTAGTGAAAGTATGTTTAAACTGTCTACTTTCTATGGTTTTAACATTTTTCAGCTCATCAGAGACAAACCTCCAAAAAAAAAAAAGACTTTTACTCTTATTTTTAGGGGTGCTGGGACCAGTTTAGGGTTGTACCCTGTAAAGAAGCTAACCATGCATATGGGCTGTGCCATTATGTCTATGTATTATGACTTGTTGGAAAAGTCATTCAACTTCCATCGCTCTGAAAATGACATGACTATGTTTGAAGTTATGCAACCGTTACCAACGGATATGGGACTGTGGTAGCCTAGCGGGTAAGGTACTGGACTATGGACCAGAAGGTCCAGGGTTCAAATCCCACCTCTGCCAAGCTGCCACTGTTGGGTCCTTGAGCAAGACCCTTAACCCACAATTGCTTGGATTGTAAGACTGTATCAATTGTAAGTCGCTCTGGATAAGGGCGTCTGCTAAATGCTGTAAGTGTAAAGTGCAAGTGTAATAGAGCAATAATATCCATTTTTAGCATGGTGTCCACATTTATTTGGCCATGTAGACCAAAGGCATAAACTTCTTCATATACTTTTTGTCTTGTTTGCATTCACTACCAGGAGAGAGTGGGCAAGGGCCGGCTCTTCCATAATCAGAAAAACCTCATCGACCTGGAGCAGGTTTGTGAGCACCCGTGGAGAGACCTTTTCCTCTGGGCCGTCCTACAGAACAGGCAAAAAATGGCAAACTACTTCTGGGCCATGGTGAGTGGCATCCAGCGCTTACATTTGTATTTACTTTACAGCTTTGCCATTTCATCCCTAGAAAGCCTTCCTTCCTGGAAGGGGATTAGCACAGGGATATTGGTCACTCGGCTGCTGACAGATTTATGACTGGAATTGCGTCTGATAGACGGCAGCTTTTCCATTCTGCGGGATCTCTTATTATGTCATACATTACGTTATACACATAGCAATCGGCTGTGAGCAGCAGTTCTATGGTGTTTTTGATACACTTACGCTACTGCAACCCACTAATTTTGGTTTTGGGTCTGTGTGCCTAACAGGGTCCCGAGGCAGTGGCGGCAGCGCTGGCTGGTTGCAAAATCCTAAAGGAAATGGCACATTTAGAGTCTGAGGCCGAGAACGCTCGGAGCATGAAGGAAGCTAAATACGAGCAGTTTGCTTTGGGTAAGGTTTACATGGCAGAAGGAGAGGTATGCTCCGTTTAACGTCCATCCCATCAACGTCCGAGGTCTTAAGAAATAAATATCGGTCTTATCTATTCTCATTGCCAAAAAAATAACGTACCAAGAAGAAGTTGTTGGATTCGAATGAAACTTTAGATGTATGAAAGTAACGATGATAGATGTAAGTGATGGAAACAGACCATGGAGTTGTTGCGATCTGGCTGAGACATTCCTGGGAAACCCTTGCTGGGCACTATCCTGCTGAAAAATGCCATTTGGGAGCCCCATCATGACAGGCAACATGTGGCCAGAGAATGTGGTAGCTTAGTGGTTAAGGTACTGGACTATGAACCAGAAGGTCCAGGGTTCAAATCTCACCCTAACCCAAAAATCAAGCTGCCACTGTTGGGTCCTTAGTTGGGTCCTCTGGATAAGGGCGTTTGCTAAATGATGTAAATGTCCTATGCATATCGCCGAACTGTTAGTGTCCCTCGTATCACTACTAGGGAAAAATTACTCCTTTATATAGTACAGTACTATATTAAAATTAAATGTTTTCATATTTGTGTCTAAATGAATATTGTTGTTCAAAATCAAACACTACATGCAAAGTTCTAACGCGGTGTGGACGTTAGACGGCGCAAACCAACACATTAGCGACGGATGTGTGATGAACTATCTTAACTGCCTTTTCTGGCTTTAGACTTGTTCAGCGAGTGCTACTCTAACAGTGAGGATCGAGCTTACGCGCTGCTGGTGAGGAAGACCAGCTGCTGGAGCAAATCCACTGTGCTGAACCTGGCCACGGAGGCAGATGCCAAATCTTTCTTTGCCCATGATGGAGTCCAGGTAACGGCTACTATTACTGATATATACTCACCCATCACTATATTGGGTACACCTCCTTGTTTCTACACTCATTGTCCATATAGAAGCAGTTTGTAGTTCTACAATTACAAACTGTAGTCCATCTAACATACTTGGTTAGTCCCCTTTACTCTGTTCTCTAATGGTCAGGACCCCACAGATCAGTACCTGTTCGTCAAGTCCTGTAACATATTACTAGCAGTATAAAACATGTTTTCAGTTTGTGCTGACACCACTCTCCCATTCACTGTGCCCTTGGCAGGCATTGCTTACTAAAATCTGGTGGGGTGCCATGACAAAAGAGACTGCCATCTCTAGACTGGTCTTGTCCTTTTTCTTTCCGCCACTAATATGGACAAATCTGATTAAATTCAGGTAAGATCTCACATGTTCTAGGCATTGCAAAGATCATCCTAGTTGCCGTGACGATGGTTTAATCACATAAGCATTTATTTGTTGCAGCGATGAGGCATCGGAAGACCACGCAGGGGTGGAGCAGTTTGCAGAGCTGGACAGTTTGGACACAGAGAAAGCCCTGCTTCTGACTGATGAGGACCCAGCGTTAGTAGAAGTCATCCTATTTCATATGACACACACAGATCAGCCATTCTATTAAGACAACCTCCTTGTTTCTACATTAAAAGTCCATGTTATCAACTCCAAAAATATCCAGCCAAATATCATCTTGTGAGCTCTGACGAAGGATTAGAGGATGAACCACACAAACTGCGTAGTAAAAATAGAGGAGGTCATGTCTCTAAAGTTACAAATTGGACAAACATGGTATATGTGGTATGCAGAGTGGGCATTGTTTTTAAAACTCCAGCAGCACTGATGTGTCTGATCCACTCATACCAGCACAACACACACTAACACACCACCACATCAGTGTTCCTATAGTTCTGAAAATGATCCACCACCCAAATAGGACCTGATCCGTGGTGGTCCTGTCAGGGTCCTGACCATTAGAGAACAGAGTAAAAAAAAAGTGTACAGAGAAACAGATGGACTACAGTCTGTAATTATAGAACTACAAAGTGCTTCTATACAGTAAGAGGAGTGTAGAAACATGGAGGTGTACCCTTATAAAGTGAGCAGTGAGTACACATTGTAGGCTGGCTGCACAAATTCCACTTAATGTATTACCGGTCATTTCCAGAAGTGTGATTTCCATTGTGTTTCAGAGACGTGGAGGCAGCGGGCGATCCGTCAGAACCCAGCTGTGGCACCGCTTGCAGCCAGTTTATCCTGCGTCGCTGGAAGCGCTTCTGGAGCGCCCCTGTCACCGTGTTCCTGGGCAACGTCATCATGTACTTTGCCTTCCTGATCCTCTTCACCTACGTGCTGCTGCTGGACTTCAGGCCTCCACCTCCAAACGGCCCTTCCCCTGCCGAGATCATTCTCTACTTCTGGGTCTTCACACTAGTGCTGGAGGAACTTCGACAGGTGGGAATTATAGGACACGAGACCGTTCGACCATCTTCAGAATCGCACACAGTCATTTGCAAAAGTTTGGACATCCTGCTTTGTTCATTTTCTAAAATGCAAAGTTCATCATCATGTGGAACGGTGTGTTTTTGGAGTTAAGCTCAAATTAAATTTAAGCTACAACTGTCACCATCGTAGCATCTGGTAAAGTTTTGCTAAACAAATCAAATCAATATAGAGTAAAATACAAGATGAAAACAACCTGTACTAACTAGATGTGAACCTTAGATATAATACAACATGTATACCAAAAAAAAAAGTTTGGGAAAACATTTCATGAACCGATTTAGTAGAAATGATCCAAGTATTGAATATTTTAATTGTTCAATTAATACAATCATGTTCATAAACCGCTTAAAATTTGATCTCGTTAAATAATTTGCTGTCCTTCACATGTTCCAGAGTTTCTTCACAGATGAAGACATGAGTATTCTGAAGAAGTTCAAGCTCTATGTGGAGGACAACTGGAACAAGTGTGACATGGTTGCCATCTCCCTCTTTATCATCGGGGTGTCGTGCAGGTACAGAGTATTACAGAGTGGAAATATGTTTTTACTAAATATAAACCTTTTTTGTTGTAGCGCATTAGCCCACCAATGCAGGGACCCGGGTTTGAGTCCCAGTGGCGCCTTCCGGCCGGGGAAGTGAGGCCAGTCACCTCTGCTGACCCTGCTAAGCACTAGCATCCTGTCCAGTGTTCTCTAGGGAAAAGTATCAGAGCCCTAGTGGACCTGATCAGCCCGGTTCAAATCTGAAAACAAAGAAAAACTTGGCTGTTGTGATCTTGGTGTTTTAAACAAACAAAACTTTTCTTGGCTTTGCAGGATGGTGGAAAATACATACGAGGCTGGACGCACGGTCCTGGCATTGGACTTCATGGTTTACACTTTGAGGCTCATCCATATCTTTGCAATCCACAAGCAGCTTGGGCCCAAGATTATTATTGTGGAGAGAATGGTGAGCATGAAATCTCAAATGATTCAAAAACGTTCAAATAAATAAGAGGTTAAGCGATCATTTAACAACCCTTATTCAGAAGTTCAAACTGAGCATCAGAATGGAGAAGAACAGTGAATTGGGTGACTTTGAACATTGCATGGTTGTTGGTGCTAGACAGGCTGTTCTGAGTATTACAGAAACTGCTGATCTACTGGGATTTTCACATACAGCACCAGCTCTAGGGTTTACAGAGAATGGTCTGAATATGAGAAAATATCCTGTGAGCAATAGTAGATTTCTGCTGTGACATTTGGATGGTCGGGTCAGAATTTGGCATAGACAACATGAAAGCAAGGATCAAAGCTCCTGAACTGTACAGGATTGCTATTATATTTTGCCCATTTTTTCCAACCACTGCATCTTGAACACAGCAAACCATAATTTTCATAACAATAAGAACCCTGCTGCCACCCTAAGAAGCTTCATGCGGTATTGGGTGTCCACTGGAGGTTGACTCAATTTGAGTTTTTTTGTGCTGTTTCAGATGAAAGACGTGTTTTTCTTCCTGTTCTTCCTGAGCGTGTGG
Source organism: Ancistrus triradiatus (assembly GCA_025084515.1). Classification (NCBI taxonomy): domain Eukaryota; kingdom Metazoa; phylum Chordata; class Actinopteri; order Siluriformes; family Loricariidae; genus Ancistrus; species Ancistrus triradiatus. Next base: position 36,987 of record JAJAGP010001790.1, on the reverse strand, counting down.
CTGATTGCATATGGCGTGGCAACTCAGGCTCTGCTGCACCCCAACGACCCCCGACTGGACTGGGTGTTCCGCAGAGTGCTCTACCGCCCATACCTGCACATATTTGGCCAGATTCCCCTCGAGGAGATAGACGGCAAGTCATCCTGTTCATTTTAGTTCATAGCAATAGTTAGGTAGTTGGACGATTGCTTACAGCGCATTCAAGACAGGTATGTGGGAAGATGATTAAAGGAGGAGGGGCTGATAGCTAAATGTAGCCACATTAATGCCACATTAATCAATTGGAGGTTTTACCAGCAAACCCACTGACCTCAACTTATCTGCTATTAAAAGTACTGAGTAAATAAACACTGTATAGTGGAAGCGTTACCAACGAACCCATGCCTTACATGGAACTATATGGGCACCAACATAGCCTGGCATTCTGGGTTATTTAAAAGAAAGTGCATATCATATACCACTGTTTTAGCAATGGTATAATGACCATATATCATTATTTTTCAATCCCTTTATCTAACATAACCTGAAAATACAAGAATTTTGTATCCATTAATAAAAAAACTGAGCATATCAGATAAAACAGCTTCTATAGGCTACAATGACAAGTAAATAGTGTGACCTCTCTTCGAGCAATAGGAGCATCTGGCAGCATCATGCCAAGTTGATCCTTCTACAGTTCGAAGTAGCTTGATCTTTTTGGAAGAGTAGCAGCCAAGAAGCCAATTTTTCAGAAGGTGAAAAGGCTAAGATATGCTGAAGCTCATAAAGATTGGAATGAAGATCAGGTCAAATGCAAGTTTGGATATCATTGCTAAAACAACAACTCTAATGGTGGCCTAAGACTTTTGCACAGTGCTTTACCCAGTACAGTACTATTTACCTAACTGACAAATATAAAGTATAATCAGTCCCATCCTACACCTGCCTTTTTCGTTTTTTTTTCCATCTTATTTCCATTTCATTTTTCGTTTTTCTCTTACTTCTCTGTTCAAAATGCAATAAGCACCACCCTCCTAATATATACCACATATAATATATCAAAATGGGAATATTTTTATATAAACGAAGCTCAGCAACAAGAAAAATCAGTTTGTAATTTTCCCAAAGCCGTTAGTTGAGAGGCTGCCACAAGATGGCGGCAATGCAGGCTAATCGCGTCCATTTTGTCACGTCTCGTCAACAGCCGCTAAAATGCCACAGGATAACTGTACCATGGATCTGCAGGAGATCATAGCTGGCACTCTCAAACCCTGCCCAAATATCTATGCCAACTGGCTGGTCATCCTGCTGCTGGTCATCTATTTACTGGTCACAAACGTTCTTCTACTCAATCTGCTCATTGCCATGTTCAGGTCAGACTGATTGCTACAAAAAACGAGTTGCTGTTAATCAGATTGACTTGTCCAAAAAAAATTCAAATGAAATGTACTTACAGAACCTCTAACTGTCATTTCTATTCGTGTCCCTTTTCATAGCTACACATTCCAGGTGGTCCAGGGCAATACGGACATCTTCTGGAAGTTTCAGCGCTACAATCTGATCGTGGAGTACCACGGACGTCCCGCCCTGGCTCCACCCTTCATCATCATCAGCCACCTCTCTCAGCTCTTCCATAGTCTCTTCACAAAGGCAGAGGCCAAAATTGAGTACTTGGGTCAGTCACGTTCATAAGTAACACTGGCGTACAATAAAGATTGAGTTCCAGGAGTAGAGTACAGGTGGTGTAGTGGTCTAATATAGCCAGCCCTGCAATGGACTGGCACCCCATCTGTTCTACAGGGAAAGGCCCCAGAGATCAGAAGACCCTGACTGGAAAATCAGGGAAAAGATTTGATTTAGAGCCCAATTTCTTGGTGTTTTAAGATCATAATTTTGTGGCCAAGCAGCAGCTTGCTGGCCCGCCACCATGGAGACCATGGATTTTGCACTCTGTCTGGGTATTATTATACTTTTTAGAGCTGTGGAATCAATCCATTTCGTACATTCACAATACAGACAAAAGTTTGTGGACACCCAAGACAGGTATTTCTATGGAGTTTTCCCCTACTTTTGCTGCTACAAGGGCTTTCACTAGAGTTTTAAAAAATTACTGTGAAGTCGGCTTCTGACGTTAGACAATAATAACACTTTTGGAATTCCAGTACATTTTCAAGGATCTGTGCAAGCCAGCCAATTTCTCAATCACAGTTGGCAAACCAATTCTTTATGGACTTAACTGACTTCTTGGCGGTGGAAACCTATAAATGTGTCTTACTGAGAGTCACTGGGCAATCAGTATAACCCATTCTCCTGCCACTGTTTGTCTATGGAGAATCCAGAGTGGTGCTGAAATAGCAGACCTCAGTAATTAGAAGAGATGTCCACAAACTTTTGGACATTAGCGTATATTACATAAAAATCTGACCCTGACCTCTGAATCCAAATCCTTTATAAAGAAATCAGAAGGAATGAAACTTAACAAAACTGAAATGATGTCTTTACTGGACAGAGAGGGAGCTGCCTCCTGGGTTGGATCAGAAGCTGATGACCTGGGAGACCGTGCAAAAGGAGAATTTCCTCGCCAAACTTGACAAACGTCACCAGGAGAGCAGCGAGGAGAGACTAAAGAGCACGTCCTCCAAGTAAGCTTGTCGAACCTTAGCTTTCGGACTGCGTAGGGTTTCTGCAAACATGATATAACCATGCAACTTCACTCTTGCAGGGTGCAGAACTTGCTGAGGAGTATCGCGCGATTTAAAGAGCAGGAAAAACGCTTTGTGCTCATGGAGGCTGAGGTAAAATATGTACCGAGATGTCCAGCGCTGTGCAAAAGTCTTAGGCCACCGTTAGATTCGATTGTTTTAGCAATGACCATATTTGGACCCAGAAAATCCCTTTATTTAAGGGCTTGACCATATCTTAACCTTTTCACCCTGATCCTGATCAAAGACTGTTTAAGGGTCAACTGGTCATCCCAATGAAGCTGCCAGATGCTGCTATTGCTCAAGTGTAAGGGGAGGTCACATAAGCCTTTTTAAATACTGATTACACATTTCCTGTATTTTCTGGTTGTATTCTAATAAACAGACTGACATATAACGATATGGTCATTATATCATAATAAGCCATACCAACAATGATATCTAATCCAATGGTGGCCTAAGACTTTTATACAGTACTGTATCACACAAAAGCGTACTTTTGAAGTATTCGCTTAACAATCTTATATTGATCTGTAGGTGAAATATTGTGGAGAGGTCCTGTCCTGGATGGCTGAATGCTTTAAGAAGAGTACGCTCAAGTGTGACAGGGATGCTCCCAAAAGTCCATGTAAGTATTCAGGTTTGGACCAAATCAGTCTGGTTTTCCAAACCCCATGATACAAGCGACCATCTGTGCACTCCCCAGGGACCAAGGCCAGTGGTGCAGGTGCTGCGAACACGCAGAAGAAAGAGTAAAAGGAATGAGCGGAATATGGAGCAACCGAGAACGTGCCTTAAGAATTTGGGTTGAACCTGCCCAATCTTGATAAATGCACAAAAAATGCAACCGATGAAAGCATGCTTTTTAGTCTGAGGTGCTGCCTGTCATGTCATTTCTATTTATGTTTTATTTCTAACATTTTCCTTACCTACATCACCTAGACCAGGGGTGTCCAAACTTTTTTCAATGGGGGCCAGATTGGACGATACCAAAATGCAATACCAGTCTCTCTGTCCAAAAACATTATTCACAACTTATTCAAAATATTGTAATCAAAATATGGAAAACAACACATGTACAGAACAATTAACATTTATTTAAGTACTGAATTTCATTTTAGCGCATTAGCTGCAGCAGGATATCAAAAGAATGAAAAAATACCACAACTTACTGCAGGTAATTTATCGCATCTCTAATATTGCATCTTTAAAACATCAAGTATCTTGCATCAGTATTTCTCATGCAGATTGCATTTTATAAGTCACAAGGAACTCAATAACAGAGCAGGTATTCGATTTCTTACGTCACATCCCCTACTAACTACAAAACTACATATGGTTGTTGTACTGCTGCCACCGTCAGGTGAAAGGAAAAATTGCAACATGCTGGCGTGCCACTACTAATGAATTCTTAAGAGTGCCACGGGCCGCATTTAGCACTAGGGCCGGACTTCGGACACCCCTGACCTAGATGCTTCTTATGATGACTATTCTAGAACAATACTGCGATTTGGATGTTTTGCTTGCGTATCTGGATGACTTGCATTAAATGTTTTGTTTGTAATGTACAGTATTTGTGTTTCATTTCTTCAAATACTTTGCGCTCCTGTGCAACAACTCTCTTTCTAAAATGACTCACTGTGGTTCGGCCCCTAATTTACACTTCCTACTTTCCGACTTAGTCATGTGAGTAGAGTATTTTAAGTGGTCTATATAGAAGGACTGTGTACAGTTCTGTTTAGCATTTCTGCTTACTGCCAAATATGCTTCGAATGTGCAGCCCTGCACGTTCGCCCAGACCTTTACGTGCTGATTGTTCATTATATTCACAAACACTACACAGTATCAGCATTCTGTTAGTCATGAAAAAGTACATGAAAAATCTCATGTCATTTAGTGATTAATGGATTAAAAGTAAAAAGTAAAGGCAAACACTTACTCTACTGGTGAACTCTTTTGGTGTTCGGGAGCATTCTGTTCCTGTTTTGCTTTCAGTTGACTCTTATAAACGACTCTTTTTAGGACTTGTGGAGACTTGTTTGCACCAAGTACAGTACTGTAGATGTAAAAATAAAAAAACATGATAAACACAGCTCGTCTTGAGTTAAGACTATCGTGAACCTGAATCACTGTATCGTGAATCATGAATCAAGTTTCGGCTGAAACGAATCACGTGGCTTGACTTTAAGCAAGTGCACCGAGTACAGAGCAAACGATGAGAACCGAAACGCATTTTTCTAGTCAAAATGCATCAAGAACCGTCGTAAAACTGTACAGGTTTGCGCCATTTAACATCCATCCGATCAATGTCTTAGGTCTTAAGAATTATAGTAGAAAATAAACATCTAATTCACGTCTGAATGACAGAAAACAAGTACAAGCGAACCCTTGCCACACCTGCTGACAGAAAAGAGAATTGCAGCCTTGAAAGAGAAAAATGGTATCATTCTACTACGTTTTTCACTTTTGGTAAGTGTTTCAAGTTTTATAAAACATACAAAGATAGGAATTACTCTGTACAGTACAGTACTAAATGTCGACCTAGTGTGTATTAATTAATGCTATTCTTTAAAATAAAACACTATGTGCAAAGTCTCTAAACTACTGCATGACTAATGTTAAGTCAACGTTCATTGTGGTCGACGTATTCATTACGTGAATAGATAACATAAATTACTTAAACAAATCCTACTGTTAAGAAACTTGTCCTTGAAAATTAAGGATGTGTTTAAAAAATTAATAAAAACTACCTAGAAACCACTGAAAAAACACATTTGTTAGCTGTGTGGTCTCATTACACTTTACAATGAAAGATAATGATTAAAATCCTTCAGAAATCTTTTTGTTGTGTCACTCCAGATCCCGTCTATGCCTTAGATATATTTTTTCATAAGAACTCCATATGAATGTACTTCAAAATACATATTTTAGTAATATCCCCAGGTTCCACTCAGTCCCGTTACCCTAACATATTCCCACTTCTGAAAATTAGGGATCATACCACGAGTCACATGTTTAACAGGAAGTTATATCATCGGCATATTCAGCAGAACAAAAATAAGTTCTCTCTCATTTTTTCCTGTAATATCTGACTGAAGGTCAATCTCAATTTACTATCCTGTTACCGAACATATTTTTAGATGTTTTTATTAGACGTTTCTTGCAAAACTACACATTTTGGCTAAATCACTAGTGTCCTAATGTTATTAATATGGATGCCATGTGGTTATATTTCATGCATTTGCCAATGCTGTGCTGAAAACTCATATCAAGAATAACAGAACTGAGTAACAGTAATACGGTTAACCTGGTAAAAAATCAAATAAAGTTGCCTGAGGTTGACCAGAACTCATTATGAATAGTTAAATATGTATTGTTAGATTCAGAGTTGAAAAACTATAGATAATGAAGAGGTACAGCAAGCAACTGGCACCCATTCGGTGGAAGGTCTCATATACAAACCCAAACAGATGATAAACAGATGAAACGAGACTGGATGAACCATGATAGTAGTCAAGCAAAAAGTGCGTGTTTGTTTGTATATGTACTACAAAAAATATAGGTAACAGGAAGCCACAACACCACAGAAAGTGTAATCGTCCTATCTGGCCCTTTCACAAGCTGCAACTGAGAAACACAATCACTGTTGCAGACGGACATAATATACTAAATAATCCTTTTCTAATATCAAGCTTACTTTAGAGGATCCATACTTATGTTGACACTGCATTGAAGAAAGGGAGAAGAGCTCCAGGCAGCAGCGAGTTCATGGCTCAGAGCACATCAGAGGGCAATAACTCCCCCTCCCCTTCCCTGGCGCACTGATCGTGCCATGCCTGCAAACCTCTCCCGCCGAGGGCACGAGAATCTGCAATGACTTGGTTTACTGGACTAAATAATGATATGCATATTGTCTATGTTATTATATTCAATATTTTACTTGATTACTTATATATACACACACACGATTGTCTTGTATTCTTTTTAAATATTAATTAAACAACTTTTTTATTCATTATATTATACATATACAGTGGGGCAAAAAAGTATTTAGTCAGCCACTGACTGTGCAAGTTCTCCTACTTAAAAAGATGAGAGAGTCTGTAATTCATCATAGCTACACTTCAACTATGAGAGACAAACTTGGAAAAAATCCAGGAAAATCAGTGTAGGATTTTAAAAGAATTAATTGTTACAATAATGGTGGAAAAATAATATTTGGTCAACCACAAACAAGGCAAGATTTCTGGCTCTCCACAGACCTGGTAAACTTCTTGAAGAAGCTCTTCTGTCCTCCACCGTTACCTGTATTAATGGAACCTGTTTTGACCTATGTTACCTGTATAAAAGGACACCTGTCCACAGCCTCAAACAGTCAGACTCCCAACTCAATCAGGCCAAGACCAAAGAAGCTGTCGACGGGACACCAGGAAGAAAAATGTAGAACCTGCACAGGCTGGGAAGAGTGAATTCTACAATAGCAAGCAGGTTGGTGTGAATAAATCAACTGTGAGCAATAGTAAGAAAATGGAAGGACATACAAGACCATTGAGAATCGACTCAATCTGGGGCTCCAAAACAAAGATCTCGGGGCACGAAGGAGTGGCTCTGTAAAAAGAATTTCAAGGTCCTGGAGTGGCCTAGCAGTCTCAAGACCTCCAGCCCCAATAGAAAATTTCTGGGGGAGTGAAAGTCCGTTTGCCCAAAACATCACTGCTCTAGAGGAGATCTGCAGGAGGGAATGGGCCCAAAATACCCAGCTACAGTGTGTGCCAACCTGGTGAAGACTTACAGGAAACGTTTGACCTCTGTCATTGCCAACAAAGGTTATGTTACAGAGTATTGAGCTGAACCAAACTTATTGACCAAATACTTATTTTCCACCATAATTTACAATTAAATTCTTAAAAAACTTGCACAATCAGTGGCTGACTAAATATTTTATTTCCCCACTGCATGTTCCCTTTTAATTTTTCTATTACTATAGCCTTAACATATTAAAACCTTATTATGTCAAAGGTCAGTTCTAATAGTTATGGTTCGCCACGATTTCCTTGTAAATGCTTCATTCTGCAGGGGCAACGCACATGCAAACACACATACAAGAGAAAAAGATGGCGCCGGAAACTGAGAGAAGGTTTCCTGTGAATGCTAAATTAAGCTGGCATCACTAAAACATGAAGGGTCTTGAACATGGCAGAACTAGATAGAGACTTTCCCATAAGAATTAATGGAACTGAAACTCCCAATATCCAAAAACGTATTACCTCAACCATTTTCAAGAACAGAGTATGTTTTGATAATGGAGTATACAGTTAAATAAAAAGTATATTAACGCTTCAGAATTGCCTGGACTCAAACACACCCAAGCAACAGGCTAACACTGCATCTAAAGTAATAAACCACAGACAAAAGCGTTTCTCGTGCCTTTTTAGCACACTGATTAATAATTTATTGTGCTAATGACCTAAAAACAGATGTCAGTCCTGCCCTATTAACAATGTAGAACCCTATCCTCTCATCAAACATCTTTGTAGCAACAATAAAGTCATGGGTCAAGGTCGATTTCACAGAAAAAGGTCTAAAGAAAAGCTTGAAATTCCAAACAGACACTGCGAAAACCTCATCCCATCTGTGAAACATGGTGGAGGAATGATCATGGTTGCCTCAGAGGCTAAAGAGCTGGACCTGAAGCCTAGCATAAGCGGGATGCAACAGGATACACACAAACAATCATTCTAAATGTGTTTATCTTTCTGACTTGGACAAGGACAGTTTTAGGAGCAATTAACACAAACGCAATTAAATCCAAAGGGGTCATAAACTTATTCTTTCAGCTGGACTTCAGCATTGGTCTGCAGTCCTCCTGAAAGGTCTCAGGAAGTCAGTGGAGCTCGTGTTGGCAGCAAGTTTTTGCAGTCAAAGTTAACATATTTAACACATCACTGAAAAATTTAGGTGGACCCCACGTGGACATGGGGAGAACATACAAAATCCTGAGTTGAACCGGACAGGTCTGTAACTACATGAGGAAAACTAAGGAGCTGCGTGGCCACAGAGCCAGGAACTAATTAGTATGGCACTTTTTCTGACACGTTTAATTTGTTATTTTTTTTAATCAATCAACAGCTCTAATATTAAGCAAGAGCTAGAAGGAATATAAATATGTCACAATCTGTACCTGCCTCATGTTGTGTACACAGTGGGGCAAAAAAGTATTTAGTCAGCCACTGATTGTGCAAGTTCTCCTACTTACAAAGATGAGAGAGGTCTGTAATTTTCAAATTACAAAATAGAGAAAATGAGAAAAAAAAATCCAGGAAATCACATTGTAGGATTTTAATTGTAAGTAATGGTGGAAAATAAGTATTTGGTCACCCACAAACAAGCAAGATTTCTGGCTCTCACAGACCTGTAACAACTTTTGTTATTGACCAAATGCTTATTTTCCACCATAATGTACAATTAAATTTTTTAAAAATCCAACAATGTGATTTTTCTCATTTTGTCTCTCATAGTTGAAGTGTACCCACTGTGTGTGTGTGTGTGTGTGTGTTATATACACACACACCACACCCACACCACCACACACACACACACACACACACACACACACCACAACACACACACACACACACACAACACAACACCACTGGTCCTTATAAAAATTAGCATATTGTGATAAAGTTAATTCTTTTCCGTAATGTATGATAAAATTAAAACTTCATATATTTTAGATCATTGCACACCACTGAAATTTTCAAGTCTTTTATTGTTGTAATCCTGATGATTTTGGCATACAGTCATTGAAACCCAAAAATTCCTATCTCACAAAATTAGATTCATTGAAAAGGTGCTTAAAGAGCTATTAACCTAATCATCTTGAATCAACGAATTTAAAACTCTAAACCACCTGCACAAGATTCCTGAGGCTTTTGAAAAACTCCCAGCTGGTTCAATTACTCAAAACCGCAATCATGGGTAAGACTGCCAACCGACTGCTTCCAGAAGCCATCATGACACCCCTCAAGCAGGAGGGTTAAGACACAGAAAGAAATTTCTGACGAAATAGGTGTTCCCAGAGTGCTGTATTCGAGGCACCTCGTGGGAGTCTGTGGGAAGGAAAAAAGTGTGGCAGAAAACGCGCACAACGAGAAGAGGTGGACCGGACCCTGAGGAGGATTGTGGAGAAGGGCCGATTCCAGAGCCCACCGTGCACAGGCGTGTGCAGGAAAATGAGGCTACAGGTGCCGGCATTCCCCAGGTTCAAGCCACTTTTGAACAGAAACGGCGGAAGAAGCGCCTGGACTGGGCTACAGAGAAGCAGCACTGGGGGAATGTTGCTCAGTGGTCCAAAAGTAACTTTTTTCGGATGAAACAAATTTTGCATGTTCATTCGGAAAATCAAGGTGCGAGTCTGAGAAGACTGGGAGAAGGAAATGCCAAAATGTTGAAGTCCAGTTTCAAGTACCCACAGTCAGTGATGGTCTGGGGTTGCCATGTCAGGCGGTGTTGGTCCAATGTGTTTTATCAAGAGCAGGGTCAATGCATCTAGCTACAGGAGATTTTGGAGCACTTCCTGCTTCCATTCTGCTGAAGAGCTTTTATGGAGATGAAGAGTGAATTTTTCCAAGGGGGGGGGGCACGACCTGGCACTGCTCACAGTGCACAAGACCACTGGTAAATGGTTTACTGACATGGTATTACTGTGCTCAATTGGCCTGCCAACTCTCCTGACCTCAACCCGATAGAGAATCGGTGGGGATATTGTAAGAGAAAGTTGAGAGACCAAGACCAACACTCGGGATGAGCTTAAGGCCCACTATCGAAGGCATTCCTGGCCGCCATAACACCTCAGCAGTGCCACAGGCTGATGCCTCCATGCCACGCCGCATTGAAGCAGTCATTTTCTGCAAAAAGGATTCCCGACCAAGTATTGAGGGCATAAATGAACATAATAAGTCTGAAGGCTGACTTTTTTTGTATTAAAACGCAACTTTTCTTTATGGTCGGATTGAAATAGGCCTAATTTTGTGAGCGTATGCCAAAATCATCCGTATTAAAAACAATAAAAGACTTGAACTATTTCAGTTGGTGTGCAAATGAATCTCAAATATATGAACGAAAGTTAATTTTTATCATTGCATTACGGAAAATAATAACTTTATCACAATATTGCTAATGTTTTGAGGAATGACCCACGTATAAATATATATATATATATATATATTCAGGGGGTCCCAGAAACCTAATGGAAATAGAAGATGCTAGGAATGGTGACTCTACACATCTGTGGGAACTGCAAGCAAAAAACAAGCAAAAGAAGTAATGAGCTTCTTCCATATTCAATTCTAAGCAGTAACCAGTTTTATGAGTTACTTACTATCAGTAATCATATTACATGTCCTCTCTTTTACTTCTCTGGGCTATGAAAAGGGAAAAAAGCACAGACTTAATCCAACCTTACTCCACAGAAGTGTCTCTTCACAATCCTATAACAGAGCAGGAGAAAGAGGGGTAGATGGGCCGAGAGATTCTCTGTTACCAACAGGATGCATTGTGGTTTAGGACAGGGTAGTAAACAGAAACGACCCAACAGGGATCTCTGTACATTCATACACACATCTGAGAGCCAAACACTGTATGCTGAGACACCAGGGTGCACCCGCTTTCAAAAAAGCCAAAGAATGAGAAAAATCAAAGTCAAATTTATTGTTCATATATTAAAATGTTCATTGGCAAAATGCTCAAACAAATCCCGAAGTTCAGCAACAGCTTAAAAAAAAAAAAAAAAAAAAAAAAAAAAAAAAAAGGACTCAGTGAGAAGGGTGAAATGTAGGTCAGGTATTTAGCGCCCTTATCAGTAGGTATATATGAGCTCAGTTCCACATATCAAAGGAAACATAAGGTGATAGGACAGATTTTAATGCCAACAGGCAGGTTTGACAAGCTCATGGATTCTGAACGTTCGCCGATCATCCATAGACCCAACTGTTAAAAGGTTTGACTTTCAGATTTAGGTTTGAGTAAATGAATAAAAATGTAGTATAAAAACTACACGAAGCAATCTCCTACATGTTCACAGCACTCCAGTTGCTGCTCTATGTTCTGTCTGATTTTGTGCTGGATTTTATAGCACTCCTGAACTGAAAAGCCTTCCGGTGAAGCGATGCATTGTTGTATTTGAGGCACTTTAAGAGAATTCAATGATAGGATTGGATACACCTTCGACCTCTAGATCACCACCTGACCTGCTCATATCCAGAGATGTTCATTCTAATGAATAAACCCCTCACCAGTACTGCTAACCAATGTTAATCTCTAGCTACCAAATCTGTAGAGTATGCACACGTAAACTCAGTAATATTTAATCTTTGCTGTCCAGGGGTGGGTGGCTTTCTAAATTTACAAAGGAGTCCAAGACCTGACGAGGTTACGAACCACTACCATAGATTAAAGCATATCCCACAGACATGCATTAATGCAGAGGTGCAGGCACCAAATGTACATGTAATCATTCTTTACATACCATCTACAAAGCACTACTGGATTACAGGGAACAGAATTGGTCAATGTTAAGTAGTCAGCTAAAAAAGTGACTATTTTGCTGGTATCGTTCTGGTAATCTGGTGCTGTTTGGGTGTTCTGAGCCCTGCGCCTTGGTAGTTCTGTGTCAGAGAGGTCGCAGAGACATGTAATGCAGCAAAGAAGATGTAAAAGGAATAAATGGATCCTGTTGAAGCTTATACCATCTGTGTAGTGCTAATCCACAAGAGCTGTGTCTTTGCAAAGCAGCACGACAGAGTTTTGTACCTGTTCTCTCGCCCGAGTGACCAGATTGTGTCATAAATACGGCAGGAAATACGTAACCTAAACGGCGCTTTCTCTTTCCCTACATGTGTTTCTGTGGTTGCGTCGTAAGGAGGGGCTGAGCGAGTCGGTGTGAGGCATGCAGCATTACAGCGAGAGAAGATTTTAGCCATCAGAAATAAAAAAAAACAATGAAAATCAAGATGGGCAATGGCTATTTAGTCAATACAGGTATACTATAGTATCCCATATAGCACTAGTACGGACAACATCCAGATCGCATAAGCCCAATTTCACAGAACGTCTTGTGGACGCCAAGCATGCACATGAATGAGATTTGATGGGGTTGCTGAATGAACGGCATAATCCCTGCCCACGGGAAGCGCCCTACAGTGCAGGTAAGGCAGATAAACCGCAAGCGGACTCTTAATACCATACCATGTAACTGCCCATTAGTGCAAAACAGTCAGAGTGCCGGTCTTATACAGCGGTACCTCGGTTCCCCTTGTGAATTCGTTCCAGACGGCTTGCCAATATGGTAAAGACATTTTCATGACACATGATCGTTGACAAAATGCATCAGTGGAAAACAATTCTTAAAAACTACTATTCAAATATTATCCCACACTTAAAGTGATTTGTATTCGAAATGTTCAATGGGACTATTTACACTCTTTATAATGAAACATGCAGTCCGTCGGTGTTCTTTAAGCACCGACGAAGTCCTCAGGATGCTCAGAAATGCATAGTCCATCACGATAACGATAAAATATCGTCATATTGCCCAGCTTTTCTTGTCGGGAACCGAAAGCAACGAGTACCGAGCACTTTTTTCGCATAAGGAATAATGTAAATTGAACGAATCCGTTCCAGACCCCGAGATAATCCACACTTGTATTGCTCAGGTGCTCACTGATTTGCGATGGGGATACGTTCCGACAAGTCGCAAGTCAAATGCGTCATGAAGTGAGGAGCTTAACGAAGTGTAAAACACTTACATGAACCTACAGTTGGCCAAAATCGTTAGCGCAAAGCTGATATTAAAGTCTTAGAAATCTCATGTAATTGAATCTCTTGTAATACGTAAAGTAAAAGCAAAACACTTACTCTATTGGTGCACTCCGGGCGCTAGCATAGCTGCTAAGCTAAATGCAGCCTGCCTGTGTTCTGGAGCATTCGGTTCCTTTAGGGCCTTTTATTTGCACTGACGATACAGTACTGGAGATGTAAAATGAAAGAAAATGTCACCAAGCTATTGTGAGACTGAATCGCTGCGTACTCAATCGTAAAACGAATCGCGTGGCTCCCCGCCAACACGTTCCGAGGCGCTCGAGAACCGAGGTACCACTGTACAGTGTCTATGGGTGCACTGAATACTGCAAAGTCTTAAAAAGTTACAGCTTAGTCGAACTCAAAGGACGCTGAACATTGATGTCTGGCCTACAAACCTTTTACAAATCATCACTGGGAAAAACAACCAGTCTGCGTTTGCACGACGAGTCTTTGAGAACTTCTTGAGCTCAGACCGATGGCTCTGAGCCTCGAGGGTGCACGGCGTCTCTCCTCAGGGTGGGGTCCAGGCGCGGCATGACCTCGCAGCGCACGAGCAGCACGTCGTCCCTGACAAAGCCCCGCTGCCGCAGCGCCTGCAGCTGCATGAAGGTGACGTAGCCGAAGCCTTTGGGATTGCGCGGCACCGTGGGCCTCTGGAAGGCCTGCAGGTCCGGTTTGGTATCCATCACCTCGACGTGATGCTGGCCCTCGGTCTGATCCAGGATCGCCAGTCGGATGGTGCCCTGCAACGGCCACGAAAGCTGGCTGTCGAACTCGCCCTGCATGGTGTGCACGAACAGCGAGATGTAGTTGGAGCAGCGCGGCGCGCTCGGCGTCTGCAGGTGCAGCCGCAGGCACAGCTTGTAGCCCGGCCGGCCCGTGTAAAATGGCGGACTGTGCTGCACCACGGCCTGGCCGGACTCTTGCTGCCGCAGGTAACCCGAGAAGCCCTCCAGGCGCCACACGTAGATCCCCTGGTACTGCTTGGCCTCGAGCTCGCGCGTGCTCTCTTCCAGGGAGGCCAGCTTCCGGCGCAGTTCCATCAGCTGCGTTTGCTGCGTCTGGTTGTGGATGCGCAACTCGCGGATCTGGTGATCCTGGAGCACGAGTCGGCTCTCCAGCTCGATGACAGTCTCGCGCAGCTGCTGCATTTCCTGCCTGCACTGGTACGACTCCCCTGCCCTGGACGGGGCACCTTGGTCAGGTGGCGGCGCGGGGCACGGGAAGAGGCCATTTTTGGCCTGGCTGCACAGGAACTCAGCCATATAGCGCATGTGCACCTGGGCGAAGTCCTGCATGTGAAGGGCGAGGTCGTTCCTCGGCATCTAGGACACAACGATCTCGCTTGTTATCTGTTACAGTGGACAAACTATTCAAAAGACATAAAGGACTGAATGATATGCATGAAGGGTAACTGCTCAGGGTAATTCCAGAATTGGGGGTATTTGAGCTTAAAGTTTTAGTACAGGTATTTCCGGACTCGAACATCCTGGAGAAACTCGACAAAAGCTGAGGGACATTCCTATTGGACAATGCTCATCGTTGGGCTTACTGAGAAATCCTGCTTTGTGAAAGAACCCCCAGAAGGCACTGTTAGGACTCAAACCCGTTGGTGGGCTGGCTTCAACTGCACCACCTTAAAACACAGCGGTACCTCGGTTCTCAACCGGGCGAATTCGGTTCTTGACACATCCTGACTAGAATGATTCGTTTTGGGACACGACTGATTCAGATTCAGATTCAGAACAACTCTTTCTTAGAGATAACAGCCAACTGAAAGGAGTCCTCTGGACTACAGGCAGCTATGCAAGCGCCCCGAGTTCACCCATAGACTACGTGTTTTGCTTTTACTCTTCACTTTCAATCCATTACTCACTAAATGACATGAGATTTTTCAATACTATTATAAAAAGCATTTTTTCAACACCATTATAAAGTAAGCTTTGTGCTCACGATTTTGGCCATGATACAACTCCATTAACACGCATGACGCCTCATACAGCGTGGATTTTCAGGGGGTCTGGAACAGATAATTAATCTGATTTCCATATTCCTTATGGGAAAACTGGACAAGCCTTCCGGAACGAATTACCGACGAGAACTGACGAGGTACCGCTGTACTCAGCCAACAGTAAAATAACACAGCAGTGTCGGCAGCATTGTTTTACCTTTTCTTGACAACCAAACATGCTGAACGTGCAGGCAACCGGAGCTTTCAGGCAGTCTGTGGCACAGTGCGACGACAACTGAAACCGATAAACACATGGTCACTACATCGATTTTATTCGTTGTGGCCTGCCACAGGAGCAACACCAAACTCCACATTTTGAGATTCTATCTTTAACTATTGAAGACGGATAAAATGTTGTTATTGTAGAGCTGCATGTGGACTCCCAGGTAACTTGTTGTAAACCATGGATAGAGGAAATCGCTTCGCTCACCTGACCCCGAATGAACTCCATGCCACAGAATTCGCATGCTGTATTCACAAAGGGACACCTCTGCTCATGAAACTGCAGCGAAAGACAAACAGAACTGCATTTAGGAAACCTTTACAGTGATAAAATAAATAAATAAATAAATAAATAATATATATATATATATATATACACACACATATATTTTAGATATTACATTTGTTCCAGATCTACCAAATAATTATTTTATAAATAAAAGAAAAAAATTCAGAACATTTTTGCTTTGAGGGTACTGACCCTCTAATGACCTCTTCCATTTCTTCATCTTACCTTGTCCAGCCATCAATATTAAACTTTTATAAATCACTTATTGTTAATGCAACCTGCCCCCTGGGGGAAAAATGTGAAAAAAAAATCTGTGTTCCTGTTCCATTAAAGGTGATGTACAGTGGTGCTTGAAAGTTTGTGAACCCTTTAGAATCTTCCATATCTTTGCATAAATATGACCTAAAAGTAGATAAAGAGAACCCAGTTACACAAATGAGACAAAAATATTATACTTGGTCATTTATTTATTAAGGAAAATGATCCAATATTACATATTAGTGAGTGGCAAAAGTATGTGACCCTCTAGAATTAGCAGTTAATTTGAAGATGAATTTAGAGTCAGGTGTTTCAATCAATGGGATGACAATCAGGTGTGAGTGGGCACCCGGTTTTATTTAATTAACAGGGATCTATAAAAGTCTGCTCTTCACATACTTTTGCCACTCACTAACAGAATATTGGATCACTTTCCTCAATAAATAAATGACCATTTTTTTTGTCTCATTTTTAACTGGGTTCTCTTGATCTACTTTTAGGACTTGTGTGAAAATATTTATGTAGAAATATAGAAAATTCTAAAGGGTTCACAAACCTTCAAGCACCGCTGTACATTTAAAAAATTTCAGCTATGGTAATTGAGAAGTCAAACCTGACGGTACAAGTACACGTTTTTATACATATTATGCTTTGCTATTTATTTCCTCGACCAGGAAACACTAATGCCGAGTTCTATGTTCGACATTAAAAATGTTGAACCAAAGAGGACAACAAGGTATGGAAAGCGCCAGGCCTTCAACAAACATCAAATGTATTTGTTACCAAGAATTTCTCCAAATAAAATAATTTCCACAAGGGCTGGTCTCCAAAATGTATTTCTGCCAAGAACACTCTCCATGCTGTTCTTTTTGGTCTTTCCAAAACTAAATGTTCTCTTAATGCCCCAACACAACCCGACATTAATGGTGTGTTCTGTAAACATGCCAGGCACAAACCGTCCCCAATCTTGATTAATGTATTAGAATCAATGTACAACACACATCCAGCAGCAGGGGAATGCAATGAGGTGCGGAAACACTTCGCTACTTCACGTTTTGTGCTCGTACTTTGGCTGGTTGTTGGCAACTGACTCCTGGCGTTTGACATAATCTTCATACTCTGCACGGCGGTTAGTTCGCGGACGGTGAAACAAGTTAGTTGTCGAGTTTAAAACAGCGACCGATTCCCGACGCAGGCCTTCTGAGCAACATCTGTCTGACTTTTCTCAGTAGAGCCTGATTTGTGGCGCTACAAGTCAACCAATGTTTTTGACTGTTTTACTCAATAATATCAGCTCGCACATCATTAAAACAACAACAAAGATATTATCGGACATCATACATATCACACACCCCTAGTTAATGGCTTCTCTAATATGTGTGTGCATGTTCCCTGCGATGGACTGGTGTTCTGCCTAGTTCTGCGAGTTTGGTCCTGGACCCAAACTGACTAAGCCGGTGTGGAAAGCGAGAGGAACGATTTATGAACTTTCACACCTGTTTATCCTCAAAGATGATGCTCTCTGCACAGTCAGGACACGTAACCAGACGCTGTGAACACTCCTGGCTCGTGTGTTCCTCCAAATTACTCTTCCAGACAGACTCCTGGCACAGAGGACAAGGTACTGTGGCGAACTTACAGAGGTCCAAATGATTCTGCAAAAAAACAAACAAAAAAACCCCACACACATAACAACCAGGTCATAAAACATCAGATTCAGTTTGTCAGTGGTGAACATGTGAAGGAATCCAAATATGTTGGCAGTTCTGAGATCAGAGGGTATGTTTGGCATAGTTACTGGATTTTACCTCCAAGTGCCTAAGCTCCATTTTCTCATTACAGCCATTATTGCGGCAGCGTACAGTAAGAGACAGGATTTCCCGCTTGGCAAAGTTATCTGGAAATAGCTGGTCTTCTGTCAAAACTTCGTTGTCAACTGGACATTTTTGCCCAGTGTCCCTACCATGAAAAGAAGAGACAACGTTGTGATGTTTTGATTTGGCTCACTGGACGTTGAGTTCGAAATAAATAACAAAAATGATATTGCTATTTTAGTTAAAAGGGTTCATAATGAAGAGCCTTCATTTACATTTACAGCATTTAAGAGACTCCCTTATCCAGAGCGACTTCCAATTGGTACAGCCTTACAATCCAAGCAATTGTGGGTTAAGGGTCTTGCTAAAGGACCCAACAGTGGCAGCTTGGCAGAGGTGGGATTTGAACCCTGGACCTTCTGGTCCATAGTCCAGTACCTACCACAAGTCATGGAGTCATCTTAATACATTTACAGCATTTAACAGACGCCCTTATCCAGAGCGACTTTCAATTGATACAACCTTACAATCCAAGCAATTGTGGGAGGCAGGATTTGAACCCTGGACCTTCTGGGCCATAGTCCAGTACCTTAACCACTAGGCTACCACAGTCCACTTCAAATAAATAAACTAGCTAAATCCCTAAAAATCCCTTAAAAAAACTAAAGCTGCACACCTGATGGATTTCTTAATACAGTTGTTGCAGAAGCGATGACCACATGGGGTCTGCACAGCTGACCTCAGGCCCATCAGGCAGATGGGACACTCGTACTTGCTCTCCAGGGGCGGATCAAAGTCGACATCGTAGCCCTGCATTTCCTCGGGGTGGCAGGACAACACGCTGAGTGTCAGAGGGTTCTCCGTGGGACTAGGGAACGGATCCTTGTCCATAGCAGCCGCACAACTGGAACTGGGAGGCGAGTTCTGACTGCACGGCATGCCATCGCAGTCAGATTTGTACGCGTCACTACACGCCATCTATAGATATATAAATCGAAAAAAAATAAAGTTAATATAAAATTAATACCATTTTTAATACAGGTAAGCCCCGTTTAAAGTCTATCCAATCAATGAGGTGATTTGATCTAATTGATTAGCTGGTCACCTCAACAGCCAATCAACACTTGGGATCCACGAGCAAAGGTGGGAGTTAAAGAGTCTGCCATTCAGACTTTATCAATACCTCAGTGTGTTTTCCTTAAATATTGGTGACCAAGCATAGCCTTGGCTAGCCATATTGTGGTGAGAATGAGGAAACACTGGAGAGGAGTACTACTAGCTTTACTTCTGCTTTGGAGGAGGAGGAGGGCTACGAATGAGAAAAGGCAGTAGGTTCGTCATATTCTCAGCTAGAGAACAGAGCTCGGGGAGTTCCACGACCTCATCTTGGAGCTATGAAACAACTGCAACACTACAGACATACTGCCATACGTGATTGTTGTGTTACGGACTGTAAGCTTGCATTGAATTTGCTGAATGAAACTGCTGTGTGTTTGAATTCAAAGCTAGGTACAGTCTAACCTCGTTATCTGGTTCATGGATATTTTTGCCGAGGCGAGTTTGGTGACTTAACGAGGTTACCAAAAAATATATATACCGTATTTTTCGGACCATAAGGCGCACTTAAAATCCCTTAACTTTCTCAAAAATCGACAGTGCTCCTTAAAATGCGGTGCGTCTAATGTATGAATTAATTCTGGTGCTTTCTGACCTAGTACCGATTGTAGATGGTACACGGCGCTCATAAATCTGTCAAAATGTTTTAGCACGGCCTTGGTAAGTTACGAAGCTCACGGCCACCGTAGTCAGGAAACATCGCTGAGTAATACGGTATGTGCTTCAGCATTAGGGTACGTGCATTCATTCATTCATTTTCGAAGCAGATTTCAAACACAACGCTATCAGTCACGCAGTACAGGGTCATTAAAACATGGTCATAGAAGCAGAGCTGTGGAGAATTCAGCATTAGCGAATCAATGATACGGAAGTGGAGGAAGCAAGAAGCGCCCCCCTGTGGCCAGGTAAAGACCAAACTGAGTTTCTGACGGAACTTAAGAGTTTTGTTTCATTTCATGCGCCTTTATAACCTGGTGCGCTTTTATGTATGAAAATATACCCGGTTAGCAGCCGATCGTTGATATTGCGTCTTATAATCCACTGCGCTTTATGGCCCGGGGGGGAAAAATACGGTATATGCTGACAATGTGTTTTCTATTAATTACTGACGAGCCCTCATAGCTGTACAACTGTACATGGACAAAAGTACTAGGACACCTAACCTTAATTGGCTGTATCTGGCTGTTTTCATCATTTCGGTCCGTTTCAATCCTATCATACACCACACAGGTGTAACAAAATCAAGCATTGAGCCACACCTTCACAAACATTTGTGAAAGAACGTGTCACGCTACAGAGTAACAGGATGATGAGTGGTTTCATGAACAGCAACTCAGTCACGAAGTTTTGACAGACCACAACGTTAGAGAGCGGGATCACTGAGTATATAAGAGTAGCATCTTTTGATGCATGCTCAATGCTCCAGGTAAGAAAATCCAAGAAGTTGAATCTGTTTCATCTGGACATAAATAGATTTTGTTGGAGAAACGTTTCGTCATACGTCTCTCATCCAAGTGACTTCTTCAGTCCTCAGCAGCCAGAAAACTTCCCCAATCTTATATACAGTACCTTTGGCAATACAACTGGTAACACCAGCAGGCTCACCAACTGGCATACCAATGGACCGATGAATCAGTTTAATATGCAGATTGGCATAGCCATTAACGACAATGGGCCACGTGTTGGCCGTAAGCCAACACATACGGATCAGTACTTAAGGTTTGACTCTCATCATCCACTGGAGCACAAACTGGAGTCATCAGGACCCTGTACCACCGTCGCAGACAGCGTCCCCACTTGACACAGCGGCCAAGGATGGAGAGAAATCTCACATTAAGCAAAGCCCAGGCCCTGGGCAAATGTGGTTATCGGAACTGGGCCTTTGTCAAAGCCGGTAAGACGCCCAAACAGTGCTCCAGCAGATCAACGAGAGGAGAACACAACAGGCCGCAGTCCTAAGCGTAAACCATTGGTGATTCCAATATGTGGCAGGAACACGGAACAATTGAAGACGCATATTTTGCAAACAACATCGCTCGCTACAACGTACCTAGGCTACACTGCCGCAATAATCCATCCCCGGAAGATAGAGGAACTGAAAAGGGGCTACCTAGAGGCGGCCTCGGAGCCTCCAGAATGGGGACAGAGGCGCAAGACCGCGGTACACTAAGGGGGGGTAGCTGGGCTGGGTGTGGGGAGGGTTTCCGGCCGCGCTACGGGGACGGATTTAGCGCTGGGCTGGACCGCCGTAGGTGAGAGGCGCCAAGGAGTATTAAGCCATTTCCCCCTGGAACGCACGAAGAGCGGGGCCCCCCCTGCGTGGCAGGATAAGGGGGAGAGGTGGTGCCACCACATATCCGCTATGAGGGGAGCACGAGAGAGATGGAGAGAAATTGCTAGCGCCGAGCGTCGAAGACCGGTCAGTTCCGTGGTGGGGAAACTGTGGGCGGGGATGGGCGAGAGACGGTGGGGAAAGGACGAGACGGCAACCGGGAAAAGGAAGCGTTGGAGAGTGAGAATGGGGGTGTTCAACGTGATGGGGGGCGAGTGGTAAGGGATGATAAGGGCGGGGGGGGGGAAGTGATGAGGAAAGGAGTCGTTGCGGCTGAGGAAACTTGGAAGTAGGTGGAGGGTAGAGGGGAACGGAACGGGGGGAGGGAAGGACGAATAGATAGGCCGACACCCTATAAGCCCTCTGGCAGAGGTACCCGATCTCGACCAAGACTGCTGAGGGAGATAGAAACAGGGTCCGCCGCAGTCATAATCGTAAACCAGTGGGTTAATTCCATATGTTGCAGGAACATCGGAACAATTGAGAACGCATATTTGTCGCCAAACAACCACTCTCAGTGCTTTCAAACCCCAAAACACGCTACGCCAGAAACTGGCCCACCCCAAGGATCGGGTCCCCCAGCACAAACAGAGTAATGTAGTGTACGCTGTTAAGTGCTAGGAGGATTGCTAGGAAGTGTACATCGGGGAAACCAAACAGCCACTGGCGAAACGGATGGCACAACATAGAAGAGCTACCTCATCAGGTCAGGACTCTGCGGTTTACACCCACCTACAGGCCAGTGGACACTCTTTCAAGAATGAAGACATGCAGATCCTTGATAGGGAGGAACGATGGTTTGAACGTGGAGTAAAAGAAGCCATTTTTGTAAAAAGGGAACGTCCATCCCTGAACCGAGGAGGGGGCCTCAGAGTACAGCTCTCGCCATCTTACAATGGAGCCCTTCCCCAATCCTGTGTGAATGGCACACGTGGCCATTGTCGTTAACGGTTATGCCAATCTGCATATTAAACTGATCACAGGTTCCATTGTTCTGCAGTGGTGCTGGTACCAGTCGTTATGCAAATGTGCTGTATATAAGATTGGGGAAGTTTTCCGGCTGCTGAGACTGAAGAAGTCACTTAGACGAGTGACGAAACGTTTCTCCAACAAAATCTATGTCCAGATGAACAGATTCAACTTCTTGGATATAAGAGTAGCCAACACTCTGCTGCTTCAATGACTACAGAGTTCCAAACCTCCTCTGACATTAACATGAGCACAAAAAATACACATGCCAGGAGCTTATGGCATAGGATTCCGTGGTTGAGCATCTTCATGCAATCCTTACATCACCAAGCACAATGCCGAGCGTCGCATGGAGCAGTATAAAGCACGGTGCCAACAGACTCTGGAGCAGTGGAAAGGACTTCTGTGGAGAGCTTTTCTACAGTGGGGCAAAAAAGTATTTAGTCAGTCACTGATTGTTCAAGTTCTCCTACTTATAAAGATGACAGAGGTCTGTAATTTTCATCTCTTCAACTATGAGAGACAAAATGAGAAAAAAAATCAGGAAATCACATTGTAGGATTTTTAAAGAATTTCATTGTAAACCATGGTGGAAAATAAGTATTTGGTCACCCACAAACAACCAATATTTATGGCTTCTCACAGACCTGTAACTTCTTAAGAAGCTCTTCTTGTCCTCCACTCATTACCTGTATTAATGGCACCTGCTTGAACCCTCGTTATCTGTATAAAAGACACCTGTCCCACAGCCTCACACAGTCAGAACTCCAACTCAACCATGGCCAAGAGCAAAGAGCTGTCGAAAGATACCAGGACGAAAATTGTAGAACCCCTGCAGCAGGCTGGGAAGAGTGAATCTACAATAGGCAAGTAGGTTGGTGTGAATAAATCAACTGTGGGAGCAATTGTAAGACATACAAGACCATTGATAATCTCCCTTGATCTGGGGCCCCCACACAGGTCTCATCCTTGAGTGGGGTCAAAATGATCATGAGAACGGTGAGCAAAAATCCCAGAACTACACAGAGGGACCTGATGAATGACCTGCAGAGAGCTGGGACCAAAGTAACAAAGGCTACCATCAGTAACACACTACTCCGAGAGGACTCAGATCCTGCAGTACCAGGCGTGCCCCCCCCTGCTTAAGCCAGTACATGTCCAGGCCTGTCTGAAGTTTGCCAGAGAGCATATGGATGATCCAGAGAGGACTGTGAGAATATCATGTGTGGTCAGATGAAACCAAAATAGAACTTTTTGGGTAAAAACTCACTCCGTCCGTGTTTGGAGGAAGAAGAATGCTGAGTTGCAATCCCAAGAACACCATACCTACTGTGAAGCATGGGGTGGAAACATCATGTTTTGGGGCTGTTTTTCTGCAGAGTGGACAGGACGACTGATCTGTGGTAAGGGAAGAATGAACGGGCCATGTATCGTGGGAAAAAAAAGATTTTAAGCCAAAACCTACTTCCATCAGTGAGAGCATTGAAGATGAACATGGCGGATCTTCCAGCAATGACAATGATCCCAAACACAACCCGCTCGGGTAACGAAGGAGGGCTCCGTAAAAAGCATTTCAAGGTCCTGGAGTGGCCTAGCCAGTCCTCCAGACCTCAGCCCCATAGAACATTTTTGTGGAGGGAGTTGAAAGTCCCGTGTTGCCGCCCCAAAACATCACTGCTCTAGAGGAGATCTGCATGGTAGGAATGGGACCAAAAATACCAGCTACAGTGTGTGCCAACCTGGTGAAGACTTACAGGAACGTTTGACCTCTGTCATTGCCAACAAAGGTTATGTTTACAAAGTATTGAGTTGAACTTTTGTTATTTGACCAAATACTTATTTTTCCACCATCATTACAAATTCTTAAAAAATCCTACAATGTGATTTTCCTGGATTTTTTTTTCTCATTCTGTCTCTCATAGTTGAAAATGATGACAATTAAACAAACCTCTCACATATTTTAAGTAGGAGAACTTGCACAATCATGGCTTGCCTAAATACTTTTTTTTCGCCCCACTTTAAATCTAGAAACGTCTGAACGGACAAGTCCTCGGCCTATATGCGATAGAGGAGGTAAGAGAATTGAGTCGTCTAACAAAATTGGCCCTGCCTTGCATCACTTTAGCATCACACAGCGTCCCTACTACCAGTGCGAATGCCACCCAAAGCCCTGGCCTGACAATAGCAGCTTTGGCAGAGGTTGGGATTTTGAAACCCTGGACCTTCTGGTGAATAGTCAAGTACCCTTAGCAGCTAGTAAAAGCCTTCCCAGAAATAGGAAAGCTGCTACTGATGCCAAGGGGGACCAAAGCCGTACTAACGCAATATGGATTTCGAATGGGATGAAATAAACCGTACTGTACGTGTAATGTGTAAGGTCCCAATACTTTTTTCTCTCTCAATCTGTATGTGTGTGTGTGTGTGTGTGTGTGTGTGTGTGTATACACACTACATACATACATACATACATACATATGTATATATATAATATATATATATATATATATCTATATATATATATATATATAATATATATATATATCCCTACCTATATAGACACATATTTGTTTATATATATATATATATATATATATATATATATATATATATATATATATAGGATCATACGTGTTGATTGTTGACTGCAGGCGTTACTGGGCGGGGCTGGAAAGGGAAACCCAAGTTTTTTGAAACATGGAACATTAAAGAAACAGTCACCAAATCTTAAACAAAATCAGTTTTCAGATCTACGCGTTAAAGCCTATATAGCTTTTGGACTCAGACGTAAACGGACGTTAAAACAAACAAACATATCAATAGCCAAGAGTGTTTCAGACAGCTAATATTGAAGGCACTTAGCTGGCTATGCTAGCTTACCGAGTTAACTAGTTAGCATACAGTATACGAACTTCTTGTTCCAGTTTCTACAGTTACTCCTTTTCGTTCCTCAGTTGCCGAACAAAGTACCGCTTTTAACTCCGCGTCATAGCGTTAACTCTCTCAATATCTCCCTAATTTCTAATTTGAATGCAATTTAGAAACCTACCGTACTAGCACCGTCTGCTAAAGCGCTCAACCTCTTCCTGCTGCAAAACGTCACTCATGCGCGTGCTGATTGGGTTGCCAGACTGACCGGAATCCCCCGCACCACGGAATCTGATATAATACCTTACATTAAGTTTGCAGGCTACAGTGGACCAAAAAACATTTAGTCAGCCATTGATTGTGCAAGTTCTCCGACTTAGAAAGATGAGAGAGGTCTGTAATTTTCATCATAGCTACACTTCAACTATGAGAGACACAATGAGAAAAAAAATCCAGGAAATCACATTGTAGGATTTTTAAAGAATTGAATTGTAAATAAATTGCAACACAGAATTAAATTGCAACGCAGACTTTCAACTCCCTCCACACATTTTATATGGGGTTCAGGTCTCGAGACTGGCTAGGCCACTCCAGGACCTTGAAATGCTTTTTACGGAGCCACTTCTTCAATGCCCGAGCGGTGTGTTTGGGATCATTGTCATGCTGGAAGACGCAGCCACGTTTCATCTCTCTCTGATGGAAGGAGGTTTTGGCTTTGGGGCAGAAAAAGAGCCCCAAAGCATGATGTTTCCACCCCCATGCTTCACAGTAGGTATGGTGAAACTCAGCATTCTTCTTCCTCCAAACACGGCAAGTTGAGTTTTTACCAAAAAGTTCTATTTTGGTTTCATCTGACCACATGATATTCTCCCAATCCTTTTCCGGATCATCCATATGCACTCAGGCAAACTTCAGACGGGCCTGGACATGTACTGGCTTAAGCAGGGGGGCACACCTGGTACTGCAGGATCTGATTCCCTCTGTAGTGTGTTACT
This sequence comes from Ancistrus triradiatus, assembly GCA_025084515.1. Lineage (NCBI taxonomy): Eukaryota > Metazoa > Chordata > Actinopteri > Siluriformes > Loricariidae > Ancistrus > Ancistrus triradiatus. The sequence continues at coordinate 10,572 of JAJAGP010001790.1, read as the reverse complement.
GATGGTAGCCTTGTTACTTTGGTCCCAGCTCTCTACACATCATTCATCAGGTCCCTCTGTGTAGTTCTGGGATTTTTGCTCACTATTCTCGTGATCATTTTGACCTCACGGGATGAGATCTTGTGTGGAGCCCCAGATCGAGGGAGATTATCAATGGTCTTGTATGTCTTACAGTTGCTCCCACAGTTGATTTATTCACACCAACCTGCTTGTCTATTGTAGATTCACTCTTCCCAGCCTGGTGCAGGTCTACAATTTTTGTCCTGTTGTCTTTTGACAGCTCTTTGGTCTTGAGTTTGGAGTCTGACTGTTTGAGGTTGTGGACAGGTGTCTTTTATACAGATAACGAGATCAAACAGGTGCCATTAATACAGGTAACGAGTGGAGGACAGAAGAGCTTCTTAAAGAAGAAGTTACAGGTCTGTGAGAGCCAGAAATCTTGCTTGTTTGTGGGTGACCAAATACTTATGTTCCACCATGATTTACGATTAAATTCTTTGAAAATCCTAGAATGTGATTTCCTGGATTTTTTTCTCATTTTGTCTCTCATAGTTGAAAATTACAGACCTCTCTCATCTTTATAAGTAGGAGAACTTGCACAATCAGTGGCTGACTAAATACTATTTTAAATACTATCTTTATTTATTCCCACATACAGCCATCTCTAGGGTTTACAACTGAAAAAGAGAAAATATCCCTTGAGGGCAGGATCTCTGGGTGATAATGCCTTGTTGATGCCAGAAGTCATGAGGAGAATGACCAGACCAGTTCTAGCCCAACTCAAATAACCATTCATTACAATGGAGGTATGGACAAGGGCGTCTCTGAATGCACAACACATTGAACCTTGAAGCAGATGGGCTACAGCAGCCAAAGCCCACACCTAATTGGTTGATTAGATAACTGCATTAATGTGCAGTTCAACAGGTGTACCTAATGAAGTGACAAGTGAGTGTACACATGGGTGATTCCTCAGTTAGGGGAAAGTACGTTCCCAGGTTATAACTACATGTTAGATATACTTTATTACTAAATAAATAGCTTCGGTATTAAACCTATAATTTGTCGCGCCTCCAATAAAGCCTCCATTTAAAAAAAGTTTTAAACGCAACAATACTTTGCTGCTGTGACCTTGTGCCCAATCCAGACTTTAAAGCTGCTCTGCTTTTCAATTCATTCAAAATCACAATATGCGTTTCATAATAACTTAAAACAACACAGGCTTTGTTTGTAGTGGTGTCATGAACTGAAGACCTGGACTGCTGTGGACTGGAACCATATCATCTTTAGCAACTAATCCAGCTTCTGTTTGGGATCTCACATCCGTCAGGTTATCTGGGGAGCCACTGCATATGACAGTCCATATGACTGACCCCAGTAGTTATATGAGGGACACTAACAATTCAGCGATATGTCCAGGATATCCTGCGGCAACACTTCCTCGGCCTGCCCGGTTGCCAGATTTATCGCAAATCGAGCATTTATGGGACTCCAAGTTCAGCAAACTGCTGTTGTGTGGAGGATCTACAGGGCCAGCTGTTGGCAAATGTCTTCGAGGCATGTCTGGCAGTCAACGATCTCCCACCAAGAGGTACACTGCACCAAAGTAGATTCTGAGAGCCGTTTCATAGGGCAGAGGGATAAGCATTTTTATGTCTTCTTGTGGAAAAACTCCGTGACTTATCAGACCACAAATGTAATCATTTACATATGTGCCGGCAGACTGCATGTTCAGATTGTTCCATGTTCAGTCAGTCTGTTTCCTGGAACATTGAGGCTGTGTGAGAGGTTACAATTACAGCTAAGACCAAGATTAACTGATGTCAGCTCTTGGATCTTTTTCCTTGAGTCTGTGTGTTTTGTGCTTTGTCATATTCTGGCTTCCCACCGGCATTGGACCTTCTCTCTGGCCACACTGTCAGAGTCTGGATAGGCGCGGTCACAGTGGGCCTCTATACCACTTATGAATAGAGCATTTTATAAATAGCACGGTCAACAAGTTTCACCGACAAGGGTCTTCATTGAAAGCACTCAACGTCCAGAGCCCACCCTCTCGCTCACTTATAAATGCCTCCAAATAAACGTGTTCACAGAGGTTTTTTTTCTCCTTTAACTAACAGGCAGTGGAGTTTCATTTCTATGACTTGAAGTTCTACTACACAGACACAACCTGTCAGCACATGAGATCCCGGTGTTCACTTTACAAATGACTGTTTTCAAATTAGACCATTTAAATGGCCATTTAAATGGCTTTAAATTTCCAGATTTCTATTTTCACACAACTGTTATATGTCCATCCATGTCTGGTAGATTTATACATCAATATCAAAATCAGGAATTCCCAAGGTCCATCAGCCTTGTAGCTACACTCACCGATCATAAACTTGGTGCACTTTCTGGGCCAGAGGTCGTGGGTCTACATTGTGATTGAACCTAACTGCACAGCACGTGAAACCTGATAGTTTGGCAATTTTGCTGGTAACCACTTGGGTATAAACACTGATAACATATTCTGACACCACCAATCTGTTTTCAATATACAAGGCAAGATGAATCCGTGTTTTCATGTTGTTTTTAAATTCTGACCCTACCATCCAAATGCTGCAGCAGAAGTCCAGACCCATCAGACCTGGCAACGTTTTTCCAATCTTGTCCAATTTTGGTGAACTGTAGTCTCAGTCGCCTGTTCTTTGCTGTCAAGAGTGTCAAACGGTGTGGACTTTGCTGCTGTAGCCCATCTGCTTCAAGGTTTGACGTGTTCTATATTCCTTGGGTGGAACGAGTGGTTATTTGAATTACTCTTGCCTTTTTGTCAACTCGATTCAGTTGTTTGCATTATTTTCCTATGACAGCACGCTCCATTGTGCTTTATTCCCTGAATACTGTTGTAGTGTTTGAACTGCACACTATGTTTAAATGTACCAACGTACCAAACAAAAGCAGGTTAGTGAACAGTCCGCTTTGTATCACAGCTTTGCACACACGTGCAGCTCTGGAAAAAAGTAAGAAACCACTCCAAATGTTTGTACATGTATGGCATCAATTCCATTCCAAATATTGATTTCTGAACTTTCCTAAGTTAAAAGATCAGTATTGTTTTGTTAAAAATATAACAATGAATACAAACTTGCTTTTGTTGTGTTATTAATCAAGGTCTGAGAACACATCATCATCTTTTATTTTTTTGACCAGTTGTCATTTACAACCTGTACAACCATATAAGCATGCAGACATGTGAAGAACATGTCCGCTTCACACAGGTAGCGGCTGGGCCAGAACCCGAACCCGAGTCTATGGAACTGTGAGATGTCCAGGCTAACCACTGAGATGCTCTGCAACCCCCTTACAGTGCTGGTTATTCTAAACTTCCCAATTATTAGTGCTGTAGTACTCGAGTCCAATCTCAGTCTCATTTGGACTTGGTCTTGTCTCGGTCTCGGGGTGAGGTGGACTCGGAAATTGTTGCTGAGGTACAGTGGTGCTTGAAAGTGTGTGAGCCCTTTAGAATTTTCTATATTTCTGCATAAACATGACCTAAAACATCATCAGATTTTCACACAAGTCCTAAAAGTAGCTAAAGAGAATCGAGTTAAACAAATGAGACAAAAATATTACACTTTAGTCATCCAACATTATATATTAGTGAGTGACTAAATAGTTGTTGATGCTCATCAGGCTGGAAAAGCTTACAAAACCATCTCTAAAGAGTTTGGACTCCACCAATCCACAGTCAGACAGATGGTGTACAAATGGAGGAAATTCAAAACCATTGTTACCCTCCCCAGGAGTGGCCGACCAACAAAGATCACTCCAAGAGCAAGGCGTGTAATAGTTGGTGAGGTCACAAAGGACCCCAGGGTAACTTCTAAGCAACTGAAGTCCTCTCTCACATTGGCTAATGTTAATGTTCATGAGTCCATCATCAGAAGAACACTAAACAACAATGGTGTACATGGTAGGGTCCCAAGGATAAAGCCACTGCTCTCCAAAAAGAACATTGCTGCTCGTCTGCAGTTTGCTAAAGATTACATGGACGAGCCAGAAGGCTATTGGAAGAATGTTTTATGGACGAATGAGACTAAAATAGAACTTTTTGGTTTAAAAGAAAAGCGTTATGTTTGGAGAAAGGACAACACTGCATTGTAGCATAAGAACCTTATCCCATCTGTGAAACATGGTGGTGGTAGTATCATGGTTTGGGCCTGTTTTGCTGCATCTGGGCCAGGAAGGCTTGCCATCATTGATGGAACAATGAATTCTGAATGATATCAGAGAATTCTAAAGGAAAATGTCAAGACATCTGTCCATGAACTGAATCTCAAGAGAAGGTGGGTCAGCAGCAGACAGCGGACCCTAAGCACACCAGCGGTTCTACCAAAGAATGGTTACAGAGATAAAGTTAATTGTTCTGAATGGCCAAGTTCCAAAGTCATGACCCTTAATCCAATGGAAAATTGCGGTGGAAGGACCTGAAGCGAGCAGCTAATGTGAGGAACCCACCAACATCCAGAGCTTGAAGCTGTCTGTACGGAGGAAGGGATTAAAAGTCCCCAAGCCGTTGTGCAGGACGATCAACAGTTCCCATTCCTACACGTTTACTCAAAACAAGTATTTTACCGTAGTGTTATAGAGCCAGTGTTAGTATTTTAAAGTCATCCCGTACTTAGTTATGTGCCCGAATCTTTAGTCTGCGTTTCAAACACTGATTAAAAAAGCCAATCTTGACCCTTGTGTGATATCTAATTATAGACCAATTTCAAATCTACCGTTTCTGTCCAAAATCTTAGAAAAAGCCGTCTATCAGCAGCTCTGCAGTTACCTCCAAAGGAATGAAATTTATGAAACATTTCAGTCTGGCTTCAGGCCCCATCATAGTACTGAAACAGCATTACTTAGGATTACTCAGATAAGGGATGTGTTCCTTTTCTTGTTCTGTTAGATTTAAGTACAGCATTTGACACTATAGATCATGATGTTTTAGTAAACAGACTAGAAAATACTGTAGGTATTAAGGGATCAGCACTTTCTTGGTTTAAATCCTACTTAACTGACCGGTACCAGTTTGTTCATATAAATAATCTAAGATCTAAGCTCTCAAAAGTGAAGTATGGCGTGCCTCAGGGGTCAGTGCTTGGCCGGCTTTTATTCTCTCTGTACATGCTGCCACTAGGCTCAGTTATTCGTAAACATGGCATTAATTTCACTGCATGCAAGCTGGATACACAGCTGTCATACAGCCAAACAATGACAGCCTTTACAACAACAAAATCGAGGACGTGTAAAGGAAATAAACAAATTGGATGTTATGTAATTTTTCTCCTTACTAAAACTCAGTATATAAAACTGAGGGGCTTGCTATTTTCGTGGGACCCAAGGCGGTGAGGAGGGAAGTTAGCTACATCTATCCTAAATCTAGATTGGCTGTCCAGATTGCCCAGTCCGTCTGTAAAAAAAACTAGGGGACACATTTGAATCAGATCTCTCATTTGAGCGCACATTAGCAGATCACTCGAATTGCTTGCTTTCAATTACGTAATATCGCTAAAAACTAGAAATATCCTCTCTGTATGAGGAGAAAAACTGGTTCATACGTTTATACCTCAGGTGGAGTACTGTAACGCCTTACTTCTGGATTGCTCTAAGTAAATATATAAATAAACTTCAGTTAGTTCAAAATGCAGTCGGCTCGAGTGCTAACTCGAACTAGAACCTTTGATCATATCACTCCTGTTTATCATCACTGCACTGGTTACAGTCAAATTCCGCATTGATTACAAAACACTTCTTATAACTTATAAAGCTCCATTCATGGCATGGGCCCCACCCATATGATGAACCTCTAGAGTGTACAATCCAACTCGTCTACTTTCTTCTGTTCGCAGGGTGCGCGAACTTCTTTAGTTCCTAGAATTAAAAAGTCCAGCAGGGGGAAAAGGCTTTCTATACATGGCCCCCCAACTATGGAATAAACTTCACACTTCGTTCGAGATTCAGACACCTCCAAAGTTTTAAGTCTAGGTAAAGGACATTACCTATTTACGCAGGCTTTGACTAGAGTTCGACCAGGTTGCATGGTTTGGGGTGCTGAGCCGGAGCTGGGTCATGTTGGCCTGCCTGCCTTGTCGCTAGCCGGAGTGTCGAGGGGCGGTCATGGGCGAAAAATAGGCTTCGGTCCTCGTGATCTTGATCCATGCATCCTTGCATTAGAATAAGGGCAGAGAGGGGGTTCATAGTCAAAAGCGTTTCTGTGATCAGGACGTTGGGTTGCCTGTATTCTGCCGCTCGTGGGGTTGCCAAGTCTCATGTGATCCCTCTTGGCTGTGTTTCCTACCAGTTCTTCCTCTTCTAGGCTTTCTAGCTAGGCGGCTATAGCTAATGTGCCGGGGTATCATGCTACACTGGCATCAGTGTGATTGAACATGGCATCAAGTGATTGTTAATTAAACCACTGTGCTCTTAATCAATAACTACTTACATTTTCTGTTGCTCTCCGAGCTGTGTTCGGCAGTTCCGGCCCCCACAGATGTTACATCTGATGGAGCGCATGTGCATATTCACATTTTTATTCGACAATTGACTCCAGGACTTTAGTTTCGCTCTTCGATTTATCAATCATCCTGGGCCACTTAATGCCTTATGTGCATTACGTACCTTCTTTTCAAACTTTGACTCCATGACTTTAGTTCGCTCTTAGATTTTCATCTACGAGCCAAGGAGGTGAGGTCCCTTTTTGCGTTTGGTCCTCCCAAGGTTTCTCCTAGAACTAGGGAGTTTTTTCCTTGCCACTGTCGCCCTAGGCTTGCTCAATTTGAGATTGGACGTAGTTATTAGGAGATAATCTAAACTTGTAAAGTTGCTTTGAGACAATGCTCCATTGTAAAAAGCGCTATATAAATAAATCTGACTTGACTTGACTTGACTTACAGGAAACATTTAGTTGCAGTTCTTTTCATATGTCATTTTCCTCAATAAATAAATGACCAAGTATAATATTTTAATCATATTTGGTTCTCTTTATCTACTTTTAGGACTTGTGTGAAAATCTGTTGATGTTTTAGGTCATTTTTATGCAGAAATATAGAAAATTCTGAAGGGTTCACAAACTTTCAAGCACCACTGTAACATTAATTCTAAACCACATTTATTTCTGTCGTTATGGAATATCAATAATCCATTCAAACAGAATAAAATCAATGCTTTCTCTACATGACTAAATAAAATCGGCACTCTGATTGGCTAACAGGGAAAACAAGTTCCTGCTCTTCTCGGTCAGTATCAATGAACACGTTTTATTTTTATGCAGTTTCACCTGCTTGCTTTACTTAGTTAGTTTTGGATAGTTTTTGTTTGAGGGCAGATTGAAATGTTATTATGTTTTTACATTCGATACTAAAAATGAATAGAATGGATGCTCTTGTTTTTATGTGGTGATTCTGATTAAGTTTGAGAGAAGAAGGGAAACAAAATCATCACCATCATTCCCTTCCAAAAGTTAGATTTCTTAATAATTAATAATAATTTAGGCTATATATTACTTAATGTTATATTTTACAAAATATATGATGAAATCTAATATGATCTGTTAACGAGTATCATCTATAATGAATGATAATGAATGTAAAGTGAATTACAAATTTAGAAGATTTTCTTCTTTTAACTCTTGCATGATGAAAAAATCTTAATCTTGGTCTCGGTCTCTCCTCGGACTCGACTACTAAAAATCTTGGTCTTGACTCAGACTCTGCTCTAAGCAGTCCTGACTTCAACACTACTAATTACTGCTAAAAGTGGGATATAAGCATTTCTGATTTATGTCTAAACACTGCTGTCTTTTTTAATTTATGTATTCTCTAATCTCACCCAAGTTGATGAATGACTAAGGGAATTTCACCTCTGTCACCACTTGTGTCACCACGGCTATGTTCAGAACCACTCAGGTGAACTTTACCACAAATTAACTTCAGTTAAAGGTTAAATGACTTGTTTCTAGAATTCTAATTGTTTCTTCTAATTCTAGAACTGACTGTAGCTATTGAAATGGATACTTGTTCTAGCCGGGGCTATAAATGATGGATCTATGTTTTGAATAAAGAAGGGAAAATGAATGCAGATATCGAGGTAATGCTACTGTGGAGTGTGAGCAGAATCCATAAGCCCTACGGAAACGTACCCAATCTATTGCAGTTATCCATCAACTTCTTGTTTTACTTACAAAAGCGCTTCTGTTCCCAGGCCTTCAGGAACCCACCTTTCACATGTGTTTTCTATTCAGGGTGTTGCACGTTTGGTGCTGAGTGGGTCAGGCCAGGACAACAGGGCCATTATAAATGCTCTCGGTCTGTCCGCTCGGTCAGACCTTGCCAGCGTTTGGCCTGTTTTTCGGTACTCTAATTGCAGAAGGCTTATTTCGAATAGCTTGAATAATCCTATCTCTAATGGATAGCAGCTTTGCATGGATTCAAAGCGTGCTTTCTATGGGCAGAGGTTGTTGCCATATAGGGACCATGCATATGGGACCATATATTTTTGAACTTTCTCGCCATAATTTTAGAGATTTGATTACAAAAATATCATCGTTATCATCTGCTAACGATGATATACTTTGGTCACATTGCCATTGAATTACATTTACATGTGAAAAAATGTATTAAGCATATACAGTGGGGCAAAAAAGTATTTAGTCACTGATTGTTCTTAGAAAGATGAGAGAGGTCTGTAATTTTCATCATAGGTACTGTTCAACTATGAGAAACAAATTGCGAAAAAAATCCAGGAAATCACATTTGTAGGATTTTTAAAGAATTGAACTATAAATCATGGTGGAAAATAAGTATTTGGTCACCCACAAACAAGCAAGATTTCTGGCTCTCACAGACCTGTAACTTCTTTTTTAAGCAGATCTTCTGTCCTCCACTCATCGCCTGTATTAATGGCACCTGTTTGACCTCATTATCCTGATAAAAGAGACCTGTCCACAGCCTCAAACAGTCAGACTCCAAACTCAACCATGGCCAAGACCAAAGACCTACTTGCCTATTGTAGAATCACTCTTCCCAGTCTGCTGCAGGTCTACAGTTTTCTTCCTGGTGTCCTTCCACAGCTCTTTGGTCTTGACCATGGTTGAGTTTGGAGTCTGACTGTTTGAGGCTGTGGACAGGTGTCTGTTATACAGATAACGAGGTCAAACAGGTGCCATTAATACAGGTAATGAGTGGAGGACAGAAGAGCTTCTTAAAGAAGAAGTTACAGGTCTGTGAGAGCCAGAAATCTTGTTTGTTTGTGGGTGACCAAATACTTATTTTCCACTATAATTTACAATTAAATTCTTTAAACATCCTACAATGTGATTTTCTGGATATTTTTTCTCATTTTGTCTCTCATAGTTGAAGTGTAGCTATGATGAAAATGACAGACCTCTCTCATCTTTCGGAGGATCGATGGCAGAACTTTCATGTTGTATACAAATCTGATTCAACTCACTCATTTCCATATCCACTTAAACCAATTCAGGGTCTCGAGGGGACCAGGGCTTAAGCAAGAGCAAGGGACAGAATGCGGACACCAACCCTAGAGAGGGCTCCAGTTCATTGCAGGGTTAGAAATGCCAGTTGAGGATGCCATGCCGCCAAAACTGTTATCTGCTGTAGGACACGGAAATCAACACTGACTCTGTTTACTGCACTAAATAACACCAAGAGATTCACTCATATTCTCTATTTTATATTCATTCATATTTACACATTATTGTTTTATATTCTATGGTTATATTCACCATTTTATTATTTTAATATTTTATGTATTTTATATTTACACTTGTGTTTTATACTTTCTATTTTATTATATTTATTTTATTATATATACTGTTGTTTATATTCTATACATTTTATTCTCCATAATTAATATTTTATGTATTATAAATAATGTACTATAAATAATGTATTATAAATCTTCTTCTTCTTCTTTCGGCTTGTCCCTTTACCAGGGGTTGCCACAGCGAGTTAAACGTTTCCACCTCAAGTCAAGTCAAGTCAGATTTATTTATATAGCGCTTTTTACAATGGAGCATTGTCTCAAAGCAACTTTACAAGTTTAGATTATCTCCTAATAACTACGTCCAATCCCAAATTGAGCAAGCCTAGGGCGACAGTGGCAAGGAAAAACTCCCCAAGTGTTATAGGAAGAAACCTTGGGAGGACCAAGAATCAAAAATGGACCCAACCTCCTTGGGCGGCGTAGATGATAAATCTAAGAATGAAACTAAAGTCATGGAGTCATAGTTCGAATAGAATGTGAAGTTTGCACATCGACATTAAGTGGCCCGGGTATGATGGGGCTTGGAGCTGATGACGGAAGCAGCTTGACTGGAGCTACAGCAGATGAACATCATGTGTGGGGCTGGAACTGCCGGAACACAGCTCGAAGAGAAAACAGAGAATGTAATTAGTTATTGATTAAGAGCACAGTGTCTATTAACAATCACTGAGGCCATGTCAATCACTGATGCCAAGTGTAGCATGAGACCCCGGCAGCATTAGCTATAGCAGCATAGCTAGAAAGAGGAGAACTGGTAGG